>PVKS010014078.1:0-49300 GCA_004027875.1 Aplodontia rufa | reverse complement strand
TAGTAAGTTTAAAGTTGTAGGCTTAATATCCAGGTCTTTGATCCATTTTGATTTAATTTTTGTGCAGGGCGAAAGATAAGGATCCAGCTTCAGATGTCTACATATGGCTGTCCAGTTTGTCCAACACCATTTGTTGAACAGGCTATCTTTCTTCCACACTATACTTTTGCCCCCTTTATCAACTATCAAATAGTTAAAGATATGGGGGTTTGTCTCAGGATATTCTATTCGGTTCCACTGGTCTTCGGTTCTGTTTTGATACCAATACCATGCTGTTTTTGCTACTACAGCTCTGTAATATAATTTCAGGTCAGGGATTGAGATGCCCCCTATTTCTTCCTTTCTATAGAGTAGTGTTCTGGCTAGTCTGGGTCTCCTGTTATTCCATACGAACTTGAGAATTGCTTTATCTATATCTCTGAAAAATGCCATAGGTATCTTGATGGGGATTGCATTAAATCTGTAAAGGGCTTTGGGTAGAATGGCCATCTTTATTATATTGATTCTGCCTAACCATGAGCATGGAATATTTTTCCATCTGCTCAGGTCTTCTGTAATTTCCTTTTTTAGTGTTTGATAATTTTGTTTGAATAGGTCTTTAATATCCTTTGTAAGGTTAATGCCCAAGTATTTCATTCTTTTGGAAGTGATTGTGAATGGGAGAGATTTTCTGATTTCTTCTTCTGCGGATTTGTTGTTGGTGTAAAGAAATGCTAGCGATTTGCTGGAGTTGATCTTGTAGCCAGCACAAAGTAACCATTTAGAGGGTATAGAGAGGATAACGAACTTAGTTTTGCAGGCTCAAATTTAAAGCTTAGTTTTTTATATGATAGGTTAATTAGATTGAGTGCTTCTAGGCTGGAATTTAAATTCACTTAGACTTGGTAATAATACTCAGTGTTATAGTTTCCTCTTCCTGAAATAATGCTAGTTAGAATAACTCAATTGCTGAACTTTTCAGCAGACACAAGGAGGCAGCCTTGCTATTCTTTCTGCCCAACCGTTGACATACTGTTTATAACTGACTGTATACTCTTTCTTCTGAATGTTACGGACTCTGACACTGAACAGACAGAACTCAACAGAATGTAAGGGCTCCTTTTAAAGTCTCAAAACACTGTTGGTATGTTTATATAGTTATTTTGGGCCTATCCTGGAGTTCCCAAAAGTCTTTCACCAAGAAGGAAAGGAACCAGTTTCTTGAAATAACTATAAAAATGACTTTCTGTGTTTTAGGTGTAGAGAAAGAATTGTGCCAGAAGATGGAAAAAGATGGATCGGCTGTGCTTGTAAGTTCTCGAATTTGGAGGGATGAGGTGGAACTCTGGTTTCTTTCAGCATTTGTTTTGAAGCCCCTGTTAATTTGTTAAATAAATTCTAGTCGTTGTTAAGTGATGGTAACGAAATTGTGTGTGTGTGTGTGTGTGTGTGTGTGTATTTCATATATAAATATGGCACAGTTTCTTTGCCTGAGGAACTCACAGTTTATGCATAATGTTTATAAAATTAGCCACATAGGACTGTTGAGCACTTGAACTGTAACTAGTGTGAATTGAGATGCCCTGTGTGTGTGATTTGGTGTTTGAAAACATAGTACCTCCCAAAAAGGGACTATTAAATGTCACAGTAATTTTTTATTATTGACTGCATGGTGAAATGATGATATTTTGGGTATATAGGGTTAAGTAAACTATATTACTAAAATTAATTGTTTCTTTTAATTTTTTATTGTGGCTACTAGAAAATTAAAAATTACATATGGCTTCCAGTGTATTTCTGTTGAAGTGCACTGATAGTAGATACAAAACGTAAATCAATAATACCTGGTGGAGAATGTTGTAACAGAATGTGTTCCAGGGGCTGTGGCGCCAAGAGCTGCCCAACTACAGGGCAGGTGTTGGGAAGGTTGAATGTGAGGTAATTAAAAGAAAAAAATTATTGCAGTACTGGGTATTGAATCCAGGGGGCTCTCTAATACTGAGCTAAATTCCCCAGGAGTCCTCTCTACTTTTTTTTTAAGACAAGGAATTGGTCCAATAAAAAGCAAATACATAATTGCCAAAAAAAAAAAAAAAAAAGGAGCTTGAAATGGGATTTAAAGCCAGAAGGTTCCTCAGTTGACAAAGTGTATTATTTATAAGAGACTGTTTCCCTGCCTGTGAACATCAAGAAGCAAACATATGAAACACTTCATGAATTTGCATATCATACTTACACAGATGCCATAGGAATCCTCTCTGTATTCTAATTTTAGTATATGTGCTACTGAAGCGATTATTACTATTATTATTTTGAAGCAGGGTTTCACTAATTTGCCCAGACTGACCTCAAACTTGCCATTCTACTGTTTCAGTCTCCTGAGTAGCAGGGATTCCAGGTGCATGCCACCACACCCGGCCTCACAATCTTTTCTTGAATCTCTTTGTTTTCAATGAGTTTTAGATTTACAAAGATATGCAGAGAATTCCTGTATATCTTACCCATATTCTTCAAATATTAACATTTTACACACAGTACAGTTATCAAAAGCACTAATATATTTAACACTGATATAGTACTATTATTTAAAGCTAATATCCTTATTCTGATACAAGCTTCAGCATAGAATCCAACATTACTTGGTTTTAATGTCCTTAGCGTCCTTTAATCTGTGACAGTTCCTCAGTCTTTGTCTTTAAAGATCTTGACAGTTTTGAAGAGTTCTGAATTGTATGGTATGTCTTTCAATTTGAGTTCCTCTGATGTGTCTTCATGATTAATCTCAGTTTATATTTGTCTTTTGGCACAGACAGACTAGAAATAATGATGTCAGTGAACTCTACCTTTTTTGGTAGAGTTAATTTGATCACTTGGTTAAGGTACTGTTTGCCAGGTTTCTCTATTTGAATAAGTTCTAAAGGAGGAATAGGATTGGCCAGGCAGAAAATCAAGAAAGTACATTCCAAATAGGAGAATTGGCCTGTGCAAAATCAGAGAGTAGGAAGAAATATGAATTTTACAAGTAATTATGAATATTAATAACTCATGTGACTGGAGGATATTTTGAGTCTGGAAAGCAAGAGACAAGTAATCAGGAGCCATAAATACACTTCCAGGAGGTTTGGAATTTGGTAAATTAGTAGGTAGCTCTTGTGGGGTTTTAGTTCAGAGAAGGCAGTAGAGGCTGGGAGAGGGTTAATACGGTAGAGCGTATCAGTTCTTGGTTACATGACATGCTGGTGGCCCATAATGAGAGAAAGTTGATGAAGGTCACTCGGTTTCAGCACTGAGTATCTGGGTGGTCATTATCTCTGTTAATCAAGCCCAGAGGGGCCTCACTGTAACAGATGGCACCACTGTCTATCTAGTTGTCTGTGCCACAGACAACTAGATAGACACAGGGTGTCATCTTGGACTCCTCCCTTCCCCATATTTGCCTAGGCAAGGTCTCTGGTTTCTATGTCCAGAAGTTACTATAAATCCATGTACCTTGTTTAGCCAATAGTAACTACTGGTCTCATTTAAATGAGAGAGGCGGTTTTTTAGCCAGTCTTTGTTTCCATGCTTAGTGCTTAAAGCTCTCCGCAGGCTTCCTCTGTCTTAAGGGTGTGAAAAAGGAACGAATATTTGTCTCTAGAGCTGCTGGTGAAAGCACAGATGATATATCTCTGTGACCTTCTAAAAATAACTGTACTTGAACTTCCTGACATAAATTAATTTCTGCTTCTTCAAAATGTGAATTAACATTGTGTAATAAAATGTCACTCTAAAGGCTGGGTATGTAGTTCAGTGGTGGAGCACTTACCTGCAATACATGAGGCCCCTGTGGTTGATCCCCAGAACTGCAAAAAGAGGAAAAGAACAATTTCAGTCTTTAAAACAATTAATAAAGAGATCTGTGTAATCTAGCATTTACTCTTTTAAGCCTCTGTGATGCTTTGAAGTACTTCCTGTTGAATCTTGTGCCCAGTGATAGGTGGTGGCTGGAACTAAATAACTAAGGCCCGAATACAGTAAGTGGTCAAGATTAAGTCTTATCTAGCTTTTTAGCTATTAGTCTGTAGCACTTTTCACTTAGGAGTTTGGGATTGGTTTTATTTTATTTTTATTTTTTAAGAGAGAGGGACAGTGAGAGCGAGAGAGAGAGATGGGGAGGGAGAAAAACAGTTTTATTTAGTTTTTCATGTGGCTTCCATTGTTCCGACACTTAGTTGTGAACGTGGTGCTGGGGTTCAAACCCAAGTCCTTGAGCATGCCAGGCAAGTGCTGTAACTGCTGACAGCCCCTTTGTTTTTGTTTTTAATAAGTCTTAAAGTTCTTTAAAGTTACGTTCGTGTGGCTTTTCAAGTATGTTTTTATTAGAGTAGTGACAGGAGCTGGTATTGCTCTGAGGACTCGAGGACAACGTAGACAAATCAGTGATGCTAATTCTTCCACTGCAGGGTACACCAGCAAAGGGAATTACTTCGTGGCATCTGTGTTCATTGTAGATTTGCAACCAAGATGCCATTCAGTTATATGATCCATAGATAGGCATCTTTTGGACCTCAATTGTGAGTGCCTTGAGGGGCCAGGAGGACTAGGGAACATGAAAGCAGACCTCTTTAGGAGGATAATTAATTGATTTGGGCATCTTTATTAAACATATGCACATGATCTAGGGAGAGTCTAGTTATGAAGAGGAAGGAGGGGAGAGAAGAGAGGAAAGATGGGGAGGGAAAAGGGGGGCTGTAAATACTCTATGGTACATTTTACTCCCCTGAGAAGCTAAGCAATATTCAACTATGGTACATTTTACTCCCCTGAGAAGCTAAGCAATATTCAAACAGGCATTTAAAACTAGAAAACTAAAAAAAATTTATTATATATGTATATATACATTAATATCTGTAATTAGGGTGATGCAATGGAGGCATGAAACTAGGGAAGGTAGGGGGAATCCTGGGTAAGGATTGGGTTTCAGTTACGCTGTCATTACATGTTTGAATGTGTAACAGTGAACCCACTCACTGTGTAAGTCTTTATTGTACCAATAAAAATAAAAAATAAAATAAACATATACTAGAGCTGATTGGAAAGATACACACCTGTGATCCTGGCTACTTGAGAGGCTGAGTCAGGAGGATCAAAAGTTTGAGGCTAACCTTGGCAATTTAGAGAACCCTTGTGTCAAAGTAATATAAAACGGACAGAGGACCTAGATCAGTGGTAGAGTGCTTGCCTCGCTTGTGCAAGGCTCAAGGTTTGGTCCCTAGTACTTCAATTTAAAAAATCCAAAAAACTAGATTGTAGCATAGCCCTAAAAGAGATAGTTTGGTGAATTCTTTTTTGTTTGTTTGTTTTTTGTTTTTGTTTTGTTTCAGTGATTGAATCCAAGGGCACCACTGAGCTACATTGCTAGCCTTTTAATTTTTTTATTTTGAAATAAGGTCTCGCTAAGTTGCTCAGGGCCTCACTAAATTGCTGAGGTTGGCTTTTGAACTTGGGATCCTCCTGCCTCAGCCTCCTAAATCATCTGGATTAACCACCCAGCTGGCCAATTCTTTGTGATGGTAGATTTGGTAGACTTTCTACACGTTTGATAAACAATATAAAAGACTAAGGACTGGCATGGTAGCACACACCTGTAATCCCAGCTACTGGGGAGATGAAGACAATAGGATCACAAGTTTGAGGCCAGTCTGGGCAACTTAATGAGACTGTACCTCAAAATAAAGTTTAAGAGTGCTGAGAATGTGCTCAGTTGTAGAGTGCTTGTGGAGCAGGTGCGAGGTCTCCGGTTTACAGCGTAGTGCCGCAAAACAAAACGCACAAGCAAACAAAAAGACTGAGGAATACAGAGGCTTTAGTCCTAGGGGATTGGGAATGGTAACTGAAATAGGTCACAGTATAAGTCCTTCCCTGATTGCGTCTTCTTAAGAACTGTTGCATGTCGAGAGGGGAGGCTTATGGCTTGTGGCCAGGGGAGAGCTCGCAGGCTGCAGAGCCGCTCATCTGGATACACTGGCCATCTCTGAAGGTCTGCCTCCAACTAAGAGCGCTGCCTCTTCAGGACACGTTAGTTAGCCCTAAGTTGTTACATGAACAAGCTGACCGAACGCACTTTTCTCCTCCACAAATGAATGAGGTACTGAACTCTAGAATGGATATTAGTATTTCCTTGCTCGGAAGACTCTTAATAGCTACTTGGGCGACTCAAGTTCAGGACCAGTCTGGGCAACTTAGACCCTGTCTCAAAAATGTTTTAAAAAAGGGCTGGGAATGTAGCTCCATGGTAGACTCCCCCCAGTACATAAAGGGAAGGAGAGAGAAGGAGCAACAACGAAGGCAGAACAAGTTAATGAAATGTTCTAATCTCGAGGGGTGTGTTGGCTTTCTACTCCCAGTAACAAATTACTCAAAAATTCAGTAGGGTTAAAACAACAAATACTTATTATCTCATTGTTTTGGTGGGTTAGCTTAGGGTCTTTCATGATCAAGGTATTGACCCAAGCTACACCCATCACTGGATTCAATTTAGGGTGGCTTTGCTCCCAAGTTCACTTACATGGTTCTTGCAGAGACATTGGTTCCTTCTCACATGGGCGTTTGTAGACTCTCAAAACATGGAAGGCAGGATCTTTTTGTAACATTAGGTTCCATGACTTTTGCCATGTCCACGTAAGTCACTAAGTCTAGTCTGTACCCAAAGGAAGAGACTGCACGAGAGGATTAGCATTGGGAGGTGGGGATTGGAGAGCCAGTTAGAGGCTACTTACCACAGGTGCCCCCTGGTTCTAGTGGTAGATCTATACCAAGCAGGTTCAGGGAGGATCTTGGACCTCTCAGCATAGTGGGCTTCCTTCCCTCAAATGCTGTTGGAAAGTGGGCACTGGTAGCTTATGGCTTTTATAGGTCCTGCTTCTGTGGCTTAAATTTCTGTATTGGGATCATGGTTGAAGTCTATTTGCCGTTTGCTAAAAGTACAGTGTGTTTTTTAGCATTTTATATATAGAGAGTGAGGCTATAGTAACCCAAAAAGTTTAGTAGCCACTGGTCTAAGTTGATGTTGAGCTTTTTATAGTCTTGGTTCAAAAAAAAAAAAAAAATACCAGAGAATGGATTAATTATAAATTAGTACTTAGCTGTTCTTATGTTTAAGGGGATTAAGATTATTCCAGTTCACTTAGGGTGGCATTTTGTACATTGCCATGTTCTTAAGTTACAGAATGCATTTGTACAAAAAGTAAACTTCCACAGATGGGAGGAAATAGCCCCAAACATGCTTTTTAGGGAAGGGAAGTTAGTTAGGTTAGCAGTTAGCCACAAATGGGTGAGCAGGGTCAGGACAAGGAAAGATCCTTCTCTGGGAATTTAGTATGTTAAAACCTCCACTAGCCATGATCACATCCCATTAAGAAAAATTAAGATCGTGTCAAATCATACCAGATGGCCTGGACCCTCAGTTATCACCAAAACAATGTCACAGCCCCCAGTCACCCAACACATCATGACCCTCACAAAGAAAGCTTGCTGGAAGCTATTCAAAGGAAAGTGAAAGATTAAGGGGGCAGGAAATTGAGAGCAATACAGAGGGCCCAATTTCCTTGATTCCAGTTCTGTGAGCACCACACCATTCTGTCTTCAAGGTGGTCCATGTAGTTTGTATGCTGTTAGTCAAAAGTCATGTGGCCCTGGGTGGGGCTCTGGAAACTTCCCTGGGAACCTTCTCTAATAAAACTTGAGGGTAGGAGGGGCAAACTGTCCTTTGCCTCTCTGTGAGGACTCCCTCTCTCCTTTGAGAGTGTCTCTTTTTCCTTTTCTTTTTCCTTCAATAAACTTGCGCCTTCTTCGCCAGGTGACATGTCTGAAATCCCTGTGGTATGATCACAAGAACCGGTGAAGAGAGGGCCTCTGCAGCTACCTCAGCTTTGTGGCAGGCTTGTGCCTTATAACAGTACTGTCCCATGTTCTTGTGAAAAACAGAGTGCTAACCAGTTATAGCTTGCTGGAACTGAGTTTATGAACTGGCATATCAGAAGGTGAAATGTTGCCAGAAGGGAACTGAAAATTTAATGACAAGACCCCCCAAGACCCCCCAAACACACACACACAGATCTTGACTTACCTGTGGCTACATTGTATGTGGACAGGTAATGGTGTCCACGAATGTAGTGCTGGGTTATAGAGCAGGGTATCACTGCAGAGCAGCTGAAGTTCATGTTGATCTTCAATCATCGAGGCAGAAAGATTCCTTAGATCCGGAAGGCATTTTAGAAACGTTGCTATTTGAAGTGCCTAAAGATACACACAGAGCAACAAATGTCAAAGGAACAGCTCTCAGTTTCTTTGAAAAATTATTTGCTTGGAACGTGTCATCCCCCCAAACCCCAGAAATATGAGCCACTAAACATGCCTCTTTCATGCCCATGGTTCTTTGGTGGCTGACCTTAATAATTATGCTTTCTTCCTTTTGGATTAGAAAACTTGCCTAGGTTCTCTTTTGAACAGACCTAAGACTACTCTGGTATGCATTAGAACCTTTTTCCTCAGATACTACTATAATTGGATTGCTTCTAAAGCTTTTTCCTGCTTTTCTCTGCAAGTGTGTTTTTTTAAAGGTCTGCTCACTTCAGTAATGAGGAAGTTGGTGAAGACTATTTGAGGTTAAGTAGCTAAGGAATGAATGTATTAAATGTGAATTCTTGCCCACAGGGACTGTTCGAGTCTTCTATGGAGAAGGCCTCTGTGGCCTGTGGAGGTGAGAGCCCCTTGGATGGGATCTGCCTCAGTGAATCAGATAAGACAGCCGTGCTCACCTTGATAAGAGAAGAGGTAAAGGCATTCTTGTTTTGTCTGCTTGTCACTCCATTCCTTTGTACACAGCCCACGTGCCATCCAGTAGATTCCATCTCTGTTGACTCAAGTTGCCCCAGGCTGTACGTTCTTACTTCTTAAGCTTGTGTAGCTCATATAAAGGGATCCTTGTAAAACACAGTGTTGGTGCTGGAATCCTGACATGCTGGTATTCAGGGGAAAACCCAGTGCTTTGAAACGTTCTTAAGAATTTTGCAGACTTCTTTAACTTTTTGCCTTGAAGCATTGTCTAATTTTTCCAGCTCTGCTCTGACCCATTTTATAGAAATTCATGCCTAAGAATGCCTTAAATTCTAGGCATGTAGCAATATAAAATTGTTTCCTAATTCCCTAATTCCATCCATTCTTTAAACAGTTCAGCTCTCCAATTCCTATATTGTGTTTCCTGAATAGCTTCTGTTCAAAATAGATCACCACGGGGTCTTACCCCATTAACTGAAAAATACAAAGCAGACTGTTATGCCCTGTTACTCAGTTACCATCCTCTTTCCAGTTAGCAAGAGCATCCCAAACATGGGCATAGGTTCTGGTTTGACTGGTAAGATCCTGCCTGTGGATCCTAGAGAGGGATGTATCCAGCTGGGGCATTCTATGTCTGCCCCCTCCCCCAACTCTGTCCCAACTCCATTCTTATCAAGCAGTCAGAAATCTCTGTAGAAAGAGAATGTGCTGGTCAGGCCAACTTATAATACTCCTATTTTGTGCCAATTTAATTTTTCATCTCAAAAGAAAATTGGTGATCTGACATCTCCTGGAATTATGTAACTTTGGTTAGGGCGGATCTCTGCCAAGCAGATGGCTTTGCTCTTGGTGTCTTGGCCCCCATCAGGTTTCTGGGCCTACAGAGTTGGGAGCCAGACCCTGGAGTGAGGTAAAATTCATGGAGTTCGTAAATTCCACCAAAATTCCTGGCAGAGGTTCTGCTTACCCTTACCCTGGTGGCTGCATTCCAACATTCTAACATGGCTGATAGTGCACTTCTCCGAACGTTTATGGACATTATATGCAGATGTTGAGATTTTATATTCCTAATGTCCATTGAATGCCTGTGGTTACACATGGTCATGTGTTGACTTCAGTAATATATTGTTAAGGTAAAACTAAACTTTATTGTAATCTAGATAATCACTAAAGAGATGGAAGCAAATGAATGGAAGAAAAAATATGAAGAGACCCGACAAGAAGTCTTGGAAATGAGGTTAGACTGGAAGCTGCGGGGAGGGGTCTGATACCTTAAACATGGTTAGATCCAGTAGAGAAGCATTTGCTCAGCACAGACCAGCTATTGGGAACTTGAAGGCTTTGCTCTTCTCCCCTTACCTTGAGGTCGAGAATGTCATTTCATGAGTTACTATAACTAGTTCAGAGCTTTACATGTAAGCAAAATTCATACAATTCTTTTTTTTTTTTTTTTAAGAAAGGGCAGTGAGAAAGAGGGAGACAGAATCATCAATTTTTTATGGAGTTTTTCACATGGTTTTCATTGACACTTAGTTATGTATGTGGGTGCTGGGACTTGAACCCATGTACTCGTGCATGCCGGGCAAGTGCTGTAACTGTTGAGCCACCGCTCCAGCCCCAATTTTTGTCTTTTTAAGAGAGTGAACAAATTTATGCAAAAATATCCATTTGGATACAGAATAATAAATTTATTGATATGATCAGTGGAAGAGGCACTGAAATTCAATGGGAGCAGAGGTACTGAACCACTGAGCTGCATCCCCAGGGCCTCACCAAGTTACTCTGGCTCACCTTGAGCTTGTGATCCTCCTGCCTCAGCCCCTCAGCTATAATTACAAGTGTGTGCTATTGAACCAGCAAAATCCATTATACTTTTTAAAAAGTTAGTTCTACATGGTAGCTTCAAATTACGTAATCATCAAATAGATTATAAATAGTATGTTAGCAGGAAACAAAATTGACTTTAAATTGAAATCATTTTCCTGCCCATTTTCTAGAGAGTTATGAGCCATAAAATAACTGAAATATCATTAAAGAAGAGGAGGAAAAAATACATAGTTCACACATGTGCAGTCTGCATCTGAGTGATTAGGAAACATTTTAGGTGGGCACACAACTGTAGTTCCAGCTGCTTGGGAAACTGAGACAGGAGACTCACTATAGCCCACTGGTTCAAGGCCAGACATGGTGAGACCCTGTTATGTAAATTTGTTGTATGTTAGTTTAATTGTTTGGAGACAGCATTTCTCTAAGTTTCATTGTTTGAAAATTCTCTTCTGATAATTTTTTTTTCTACTTAGGAAAATTGTGGCTGAATATGAAAAGACAATTGCCCAAATGATTGGTAAGGAGAAGGTTTTTCCCCTAGAGTATGAGTCGTGGAATCTGGGTCTGTTTAGGCTGCCTTAACAAGGTCCCATAACCTGGGTGATTTACAAACAATCAATGTTTGTTTCTTGCAGTTCAGAAGACTGGGAAGTCCGAGATCAAGGCTCTGGCAGATACAGTGTCTGGCAGGGGCCTGTTCCTCGTAGTCAGTGCCTTCTTGCTTCATCCTCACTTGGTGGCTATAGGGTTTAGATAGCTTTTGGGGATCTCTCTTTTTTATTGCCAGTATCTATGGGGTATGATATGATCATTTGATCCATGAACACAAAGTGCAGTGATCTAATCAGGGTAATTAGCATTTCCTTCTCAAACATCATTTCTTTGTGTTGGGAACCTTTGAACTCCTATATTCTCATTCTTTATAAAATAAATAATAAATTGTTGTAAATGATAGTCACCCTAGTATACTGTAGAACACTAGACCTGATTCCTCCTAACTATTTTTTGGTACCTATTATCCAACATCCCTTTTCCCCGCTTCTCCTTCCTAACCTCTAGAGACCACAATGGTGCCTTCTACCTCTGTGAAATCAACTTGTTTACCTTCCACATGTGAGTGCAAACATGCAGTACTTGTCTTAGGTCTCTTTTATAATGACATTGACCTGTCTCTGCCTCATGACTTATTACCTTCCCAATCTCCTGCCCCAACACGATAACATTGGGGACTAAGTTTCAACCACATGAATTGGGGGGCAGGGAGCATAAACATTCAGACCATACAAGACCTGTGGACAGTTTTCAGATCATAATACAAACCTGAATTTGTCCATCACTTACCTCATTTCTGTAATAGGTATATTCTGTAAAGTTGTTGCAAACACTGAATTGGTGGATACTGGAGCGTGCTTGCTCATAGGGGGAAAACAGGACTAGGTTCCCGTGAGCCTCTAGTCACATTTTCATCAGCCAGTCAGTACATGATGTTGTCCTATGTGTGTTTCTGTTTAAAGATACCTTATTTAAAATATATTATTAACTTTTTAACATTGAATTCATGTCCAGCAGGGCTTCAGTTCACATCTGAACAAAATTTACTTGGCATATATGTATCTTAAAGCCTTCTTAGGCATAGTAGTAACACTAGATGGCACTTCAGTGCCACCTTTGGGGGCTGTTTTAAACAGCAAGGTCATCAACACAAAGGCACAAAAATGCAAATGTGGCACTAAGTAGACCACTTGAAAAAGATACTTGTTTATAAACAAGAAGGCAGAGTTAACTGTTTTCCCTCAAATGAGAACCCGAGTGACAGGTGAATAGTCACATGTCCATAAATGAGCACAAAAGCCCTCAGTATTGATCATGAGATTGCAAATAAATTTAAGCTATTATACAAGTTTCAAATACAGACAAGTAACGAGGATTGACTTACTTGGGTTCATTTTTTTGAATTTTGTGGAAAGCCCTCTGTGCAGTACCCAGAGTGTTGATGGCCCAGCTACATGCTAGTCCCTGCTGGGTAGGGTCCTCTCTCTTCATGCCGTGTCCTTACCAGACTGCAAGATCTGATTTTCCCTCATCAGACCCAGCGGTGCCTCTACAAAATAATGATTAATCCTCCTATTTTGAATTTAGAGGTTCTTCTAGTAAATATTGTAAGGATTAACTTCTTAAGACAGATCTTTCAGCACTGAAATACTGGAATGATTTTTTTTTCTTGTTTTGGTATTGTCTGTATCACCTAATGCCTTTCTAGCTTGGCCTTGGCCAGAGCTATCTCCTGTGTGTGTGTGATATTCTCCCCCATAGCTGCGTGGCTCTCCCTCTCAGTTATTTTGATCTCTGCTCAGATTTCTGCCCTCAGAAAGGTGACTCCTGTGTTCCTTGTCCTTCTCATCCTGCTTTGCTTTACCCCCATCGCTTGTCACCATGTGTCACTAGAATATAAATCCTTGGGAGTGGGAATTTTGTTACACCGGTGGCTATGTCCCTTCCCACTGAGAAACCACCAGGCTTAGGGAGAGTAGCTAAGCTGTTCACTCTTTTGGTGAATAAACATGCCATTATTTTTGACTTATGATTCCCAGAAGATGAACAAAGGACAAACATGACCTCTCAGAAGAGCTTCCAGCAACTGTCCATGGAGAAGGAGCAGGCCCTGGCTGACCTCAACTCTGTGGAACGGTCTCTCTCCGATCTCTTCAGGAGATACGAGAACCTGAAAGGCGTGCTGGAAGGGTTTAAGAAGGTAGGGCGCATGTCCTTTTCTGTCTGTGTCCTGGCTAGTAGTATAGTTTCTTGGTGCTAGATTGCCACGTGCATGTGCAGAGGGGTGGGCAACCTTTTAATCGGGGCTCAGGACCTATTGGCCTTGTATCTTCTGTTCCAGTGATGTTGGATTTTTTCCCACTTTTTCATTTATGTGATCAGGCAGCTAACTGGCCCATAGGGTGGTGTCACTTGGTCATTTTTGCTGGGTCAAGCCAGTGAACCCCAGACACATCCAGAATGTGGCATAGAGTGCAAGAACTGGAACACTCGTATCAGACCTCAGGTGGCTTCTAGAAATACTCTTTTTAATCATTTACCTTCTCAGTATTGTTAACTATAGAAGGGATTCCATATCTTTGAAAAAAATCCAAGCTGCATAGTCACACATTTATAGAAGTGAAATTCTTTTCTTTCTTTCTCTCTGTTTTGCAATGCTGGGAATGAGACCCAGAGCCTCATGCATGCTAGCCAAGAACTCTACCACTGAGCCACACCTCCAGCCTTTGAAATTATTTTCCTATTAAAGTAAAAATGAGACTGCTGGCCAATATGTCTAATTTGGAAAGCAAATCACTATTCCATTTTGAGTAAGTGCCTTCCTGAAGGAGGTGTATTGGTAAAACTGAACCTTACTGTATGGTTTTGAAAATTAATGCCTGAACAAATTATGTGCAAAAAATTATGTAGAATTTAAGTGAGATAGATGTGCCTATTTCATATTACAGTGGAGTATAAATTAAAAGCATGTGAGCTAATTAGGTTTTCCCATTTTAAAAAAACATACAGACTGATACATGGTGTATTACTAATAGAAGAAAAATGAAATGATCTGTTTATGTTTAATTTTCACCATGAAACAGAATGAAGAAGCCTTGAAAAAATGTGCTCAGGATTACTTAGCCAGAGTTAAACAAGAAGAACAGCGGTATCAGGCCCTGAAAATCCATGCAGAAGAAAAACTGGACAAGTAAGAGCCTGTGCAATTGAATTTCACTTTTCATAATGTTGCAAGGGTATTGACAGAGGCAGGAGTGATTTTATTTAAAAGAAATAGATACTTATGCATTTATTATTCATATTCCTGTACATTAAAAAAATAGATTGACTGTTTTGCAACCTCAGGGTGTATGTGTGTGAGAGAAATTGCAATGTTTGAACCATCTTCTTTATAGGATTAAAACATTTAAAAGCATAAAAAGGTACACAGTATCATCCTCCCACTCCTGGCCCCCTAGCATTAGGTTTCCACCTCTTTTCCCTTCAAGTAATCAGGTTCTGTTTTTTTCTTGTAGATATACTTCTTTCTTCTTCTTTTTTATACAATAGCATACCTTGATTTTTTTTGTGTGTAACAATACAGTTTTGAAAATTTTTCCTTATCTATCCCGGAGGAGCTTCCGCATGGCATTCTACTGTTGGAATGCATCATTTACATTCTCTTCTTTTGGATCTTGAGGTTAAAATCTTTTGCTGCTACAAACAATGCTGCAGTAAGTAATCCTGTAGATTATCCTTTTACATGCATATAAGTTATCTTTATGACCATATGATAGAAAAAGAGTTGTTGAACCAAAAAAATAATGAATTTATAATTATTATATTTTTCAAATTGACTTTTCATAAGACTTGCAAACATGTATACACCTACACAGTGCATGAGAACATCTGTTTTCCCTACAGCTCTGTCAGCAGATCAACTTTTTGGTTTTCTGCAAATTTTAATATGTGAAAGTGGTATTTCAGTGTAGATTTTTGTGTGTGTGTTTGGCAAGCAACAGAACTTTTTATTCAATGTAATTTTGATTTACATTTGTTATTGAACTGAATCTATTTTAACACTTAACTATTCAGATATTTGTTTACTGTGCATGACTATTTATTCTTTGCCCATTTTTCTGTTGTCAATTTACTTTTTATATATTAAGGTCACCAGTCTTTTGAGATGTGAATTGTGAATGATTTTTCAAGTTTGTCATTTATATTTTGGCCCTGTTTACGGTGTCTGACGTGCAGAAATCTTTTCTTCAGTATTGGAGATTGAACCCAGGCCTCGTGCAGGAAGGAGACAGGCATTCTAATTGAGCCTCATCACCTCCTGTACAGAAATGCATTTTCATGTAATGATTTTTATCATTCCTTTTGCAGCTTCTAGATTCCCTGTCATTGTAACAAAGATCTTCCTTGTGCTTAATAGAAAATATTCTCCCAGCTTTTCCTTTTAGCACTTTTATGGCTTAATTTTCTTAATCTTTAAATCCAGAACATATTGGAATTTATCCCAAGGAGTGGTATCCAGTCTTATTTTTTTTTTTTTTAAAGAGAGAAGGACAGCGAGCGAGAGAGAGAAAGACAGAATCAATTTTTATTGAGTTTTTCACATGGCCTTTGTTGCTCTGACACTTAGTTGTGTTATGTGGGTGCTGGGATTCGAACCTGTATACTTGTGCATGCCAGGCAAGCGCCGCAACCCCCAAGCCACCACTCCAGCCCCAGTCTTATTTTTTTTTAACTAAAAAATAATACGTGCTCATCCTATTTTCTATTTAGAATAATTTGTTATATTATATTATATAAATTCTATTTCTAATAATCTTTAAGTTTCTCTTTCTTCTTTTTACTTCTGTAAGTACTGTTATTAAAGTCTTTTCTTTGTTGTTTTACAAATATTACTCAAAATGGTTTGAGATTTTCTTTTTAAAAAATGTATAATATGGAGTTACATTGTACACTTTTCCTTTTCCAATTAATAGTATACAATATCAAGGTCATTTTTCTCTGTCAGAATATACACCTCAATCCAAGTGTTTTTGTTAAGCTGTAGGCCTGTAACATTTTTTCTTGAAGGGCATTTAGAGAGTTTCAGACGTTTTTTCAGAGGAAACAGCGTTTCGTTGCGCACAGAGTGTTTCTGTGCATAGGTAACTTGAAGTGGAATTGCCAGATGAGAAAGAAGTGCGTACATTTTAACTTATCTCAGTTACTGCAGTTTTGCTCTCCCCAAAGACAGTGAGGTCTTCCTCTTTCCCATCAACACGTGCTCCTCTCTGTTTCCTTGCATCTTGGCTAACACAGGAGGTCACCATCCTTGTTAATTTTTGCCCAGTTTTGACCAATAAATCTGTATGTTTATCATTTTTGGGTTGTGGCACAATTCAGTGGCAGAGCATTTGCTTAGCATGGATAAAGCTCTGGGTTGCATCCCATTGTGAAAAAACAAAAACCAAACATTTATTTTATTTTCGTATCTGACTACTAGTGAGATCTTGGCATCCTTTCTTCAATTAACTGGCTGTAACCATATTTATAGTTTTTATTTTTCCTTTATTTGGAAATGGTGGCACACACTAGTGCCTATTGCTGAGGAAGCTGAGGCAGGAAGATCCCAAGTTTGAGGCCAACTAGGCTACTTAGCAAGACTCAGCCTCAAAATTAAAAAAAAAAAATTTAAAAAGATTTCCTTTTTATTTCACTAGTGAAGTTTCTTTTTTGAGATCTGTATCTCATAAATATCAATGGCTAGTATTCTGATTTGTTAGCTGTGATGATCTCTGTAGTGACCTAGTCTACTTTTGTTCTGGGTTTTGAAAAAAATAAGATTGTTGTAGAAACTATTACATAATTCCTTTTTCTTATGAAATTTTGAAAAATGCCATGGCTTTCCGGATTGATTCTGCCATTACGGTGTGCCTTGGAAGTTTCCCTAGCCATTGTATGTAAATTGAATTTTTATTAATTAAGGTTGAATTAGGTCGGGCTCTGATTCTTGACTTCTCACTGCTCTTGCAATCAGTTCCTTTGAATCTGTGTCTGCTGGAGGTCAGTGGTTAGTATCCTGATTCTTTGCCTGTGCCCGGTGACTAACCATGTGTTTTCTGTCTCTTTTTTCCGCAAACAAAACACCACAAACAGAGCCAATGAAGAGATTGCTCAGGTTCGCACAAAGGCAAAGGCTGAGAGTGCAGCTCTCCATGCTGGGCTCCGGAAGGAGCAGATGAAGGTGGAGTCCCTGGAAAGGGCCCTGCAGCAAAAGGTATGGGTGGCAAGGGGTTGGGTCTAGACGATCGCAAGGTGCCCGGGCCTCCTCCTCTGGGGTGCCTCATGTACCTCGGACCTGGGTGAAGGTGCCTTGCCTTTGTATTCAGACACTGCCACCCAGCTCTTCATCAGCTGACTCGAGGAGAGAGGCAAGTTACACCATTAACCTTCCAAACATGCCATACGGAATCACCCACAGGCAAGGTGCAGAAAGGAATTTGCGTTTTAACTGAAGTCCTGGGACCAAATGCTTTCGGCTGGGGTCGTGAGGCTGCTTTACCTTTGCTGTTTTCTTTTTCTATAGTACCTGAAGCCATCTTCCTCTTTCATTGCTTTAGATCATCGGTTCTCAATTAGGGGCATTTTGCTCTCCAGGGGAAATTAGGCAGTGTCTGCAGATTTAATTGGCTGTCATGACTGCGAGATGCTACTAGCACTTGGTGAATAGAAGCCAAAAATGCTGCCAAATATCCTACAGTGCACATGTCAGCCTCCACACCTAGACCTACCCGGGCCAAACATCAGCAGTCCTGATGCAGAGAAACTCTCCTGTAGATAAATAGAAGTAAGAAGCAGAGATCCTTATATCCCACTGCTCAGCAGTTTCTAGCTTTCCTTTTTATGTCTTCATTGTTTTACTCACCACTCTTCCCTTACACACTTGGACTTACGCTATCCATTCAGCTAGAACATAGGGTCTGCGGGCGCCTCATGCAGACTCCGGAATCCCAATGAAGCAGACTCCAGAATCCCAGCTGCTAGGGAAGCTGATGGATTGAGTGAGACTCAGATACTTGTGTTGCTAGCAAGTACTCCACGTTGTTCCTATGATAACAAGAAAATTGGGGTTTGCAGACAGGCTTCAGAGGACTAGTGACAACCCTCACTCTCTACTCAGTTAAGCCTGATACTGTGAGTTATATGCATATTTTCCATGGGAGAGGGATTATAGTCTTTTCTTTCTTCAAAGGATCTTTATTGTAGAAGAATAGAGAGTCACTGAGTAAGGTTGTCTAGGTAGGGTCTAGCCAGTCCTGGGACTATATAGCGATGATTCCCTTTATCTCAGAATACAAAATGACCTGCTTATAATCATGTCATCTGTCTTTCAGAATCAGGAAATTGAAGAACTGACGAAAATCTGTGATGAGCTGATTGCGAAGCTGGGAAAGACTGACTGAGATTCCTCCCTTAGCTCAGCAGATCTGCACTCCAATGCTTCTGTAATGACCACAAGTATCTTGCCTTATCCAGGAATAATCGTCCCTTTACAGAGAGGGGGGGGAAAAGCACATACCTATCGCCGCCTGTCCCGCTTTGCTGCCAGTGCAACAGCCCTGGAAGGAACCCTGGGGTTTGGCCCAGCCAGGAAGGAGTGGGATTTGCCAGTACTGGAGTCCTTTGCAGCTCCCCAGAGGCAGGTTCAGTTAGACAGGCTGCAGAATCTGGGTTTGTGATTTTTCTATCTTTAGTTCATCTTAAAGTCATGTTTGCTTTTCCCAGTTTGTTAAATTTGTGATTTTGTGGCTACCATTTGGGGTTATCTCCTTTATCACCTGTCCGATATTTTTGTGACCTTTTTAATCTTTTAATTTTTACTATAACCGGTTGTACTGAAGAAGATGAGTTGGTCTTTTGTTATTTCCAGTTTATAAATAAGCAGGGGCTCTAAGTACCCTTTTATACACATATTCTCATGCATCTTTGTCTGCACATGCTGCTACTTTTTTCCCTAAAGCATATAGAAGAACATATGTCTATAAATGTAAAACCCTGTTTTGAAACAGCCCTGTCTCCAAATGCCAACTCAAGAATTTGGGGGTCAGATGTAGTGATACATGCCTGTACTCCCAGTTACTCGGGAGCCTGAGACAGGAGGGGATCACTTGAGCCCAGAAGTTCAAGGGCAACCTGGACAAAGTAGTAAGGCACCGTCTCCCCCAACCCTCAAAAAAGAAAGAAAAGACAAGAAGGAAGTGAAGAAGGAAATTGGAGGGATCCAAGATGTGAAGGCTGTAGATGTGGGTTTCACATCTAGGGACGACTTTTTACCACACTGTTTCATTGCCTTGAAATTTGGACACCTCTCCACTTTGGTGGATACAACCCTTTGGCACTAAGTTTCATACTGAAAGTGAGCAAGCAGTGCAAATATCCCTCAGGGATGGGGTTTGTGAAATCCTCCCTGGAGTCATTTAGTCTTCTGCTTCCCTTTGTTGATACAAAACTAGCATCTCACCTTTGTTACCTGTTTGGAATATGCAAAGAAAAAAATCTACTTGTAAAAGGTTTGGATGATTTATTTAATTAAAAGGTAACTGTAGCCTTGTTACCAATTGTAAGACAAAGGAACAGTTATTTTTTTTAGTCTTTACAAGTGTGGCACTTGTTCTTTTGGATATTAAAAAAAGAAAAAGAAAAATCCTTTCAAACTTAATATAGAATTTTTAACAAAGCAGGCAATAAAAGTAATGTGTGACCCACTCTAAAAATCAGCACATTGTGAATGTGTTTGAATAAATACAATCTGAGCACTGGGGAGACGGATGCAGGGAGAAGGTCTGTACAGACAAATCTAAGTTCCTCCAGCTCTTGCTGGACTCAGTTCAGAGTGGTGGGGGGTTAACCCCAAAATGGAAATTTCCCACGTAATGCCAGTAACTCCCCTTCCATTTGATAGGCAAAAATGAAACCCATGCAAGTGTTTTAAAGCACTCTTGTCTTAATCTTACGCCCTGAACGTGGCAGTATGCACTATGTTCAGTACACGTCTGTTTTCCTACTTCTCCTGTGTTAACTGTTGCATGAGCCAGCTTCAGCGATGAGTTGTGCCTCGTGGAGAACCTCTGTAGATCTTTACAAATGAGTATTTCTTTAGCAGTATATCGCTGGTGTGGGTGCAATCTTTAGCCCCAGGGAAGTCAGTAATGTCTTTTAAGCCAGAGTCACGTTTTACCAGTATGCAGGTATGATAATTGGTGCTTAGGCTACATTTTAAAGCCTATTGTCTTAACCTTTTGTACAAAAAAAAAAAAAAAAGGAACAGAAATTATCTGTGGTTGGAGAAGTGGCTTGACAATCAACTGGGCTTTGAAAGTAGTCACTGTGGTGTAAAGTGAATGCTGTGTGCTAGTAGTCACAATATTGAGTACAAGTGTCCCCTGGTGGTGTGACCACTTTTCTCTCTCAGTCCTCTACTACAAGAGAAGTTCATTTTGCAGAAAGAAACAGTGCAAACCCTCTTGCTGCTGTTTTGGTGACATACATTTACTTGTTTTATATTGAAAGGCTTAGAGTGGTCTCCATCATAAATCCATAATCATTTTTTTTCAAAATATTTTTGCAGTGCTGGGGATCGCATTTGCCTCACACAAGCTAAGCAAGTGACCTACCACCAAGCTACATTCCCAGCACCATAGTCATCTGTTTAAGCACATTGTGTATTTTAAAAGCACACTGTGCTATGTTAAAACAGAGGTGACGACAATCCTTTGCTAGCACACTAGTAGAAGAAAACCCTTGGAAGCTAGACCCTAGTGAATGAAGACGCTACATGAAAGGGCCTTTACTAAGTTACGTTTGCCACTGGCCTCAGTCATGACCATTACCAAAAAATGTCTACCATTTTATGAAGATGGGTGTTCTCCAGGAATAAAAATGTCACTGTACAACTGGCAAATTGCTAGTAGAGTGAAGTATATTTGTTTCTCTTTAAAAATATTTCCCTTCCCCCCGAGAAAAAGCTTTTAGAACTCTGGAGACTTGAACATATTGAAGGACCAAATTACTTGTTAGCCAGGCAATATAAAAAAAACCCTGTTATGAAAGTGGAAAGGGAAAACAGAAGAGCTTCTGGCTTAGAAAGTGAATTGGGAATATTACGTGATCTTGTTTAGATTCTGAATCCAGAGCTATTTCTTCACTTCCGACTTTGACAAAATGTAATCAGCTTTTGTCTAGCAGTATGTTAAAAAAGAGGGGCTGAACAGTTTACCATGAGGGCAGCTAGATGGTCGGCCGCAGGCCTCGATTTACTCTGTTTAAATGAGCTTCTTTAAGCTGGTGATTTACCCAGACTTTCTGTTCTGTTAAACTGCCCTGGAAATGCTGAGAGGCCCGTGTCT
Organism: Aplodontia rufa; assembly: GCA_004027875.1. Classification (NCBI taxonomy): domain Eukaryota; kingdom Metazoa; phylum Chordata; class Mammalia; order Rodentia; family Aplodontiidae; genus Aplodontia; species Aplodontia rufa. Next base: position 27,743 of record PVKS010014078.1, on the reverse strand, counting down.
TCACTTGGTTTCTAGCTTCTTCAGACTCAGCCCAAATTAGGAAGTACAGAAACACATGATAATGAAAAACAAGGATTCGGCAGACTTCCAGAAGTTATGGGATCTGTCGGGAGATTCGTATGTCATTCTGGAGGATAGCTCATGTTTAATTTTCTTTCCCACCAGTGACCCTCCCTACCTACCCACACTTAGTATAACCCCCACACAAATGCTTAGATATTTTCTATTTATTTTCTTATATATCTTTTAAATAGCCCTGAATTAATTCTAAATATATAAACAGCCCCAAATATTCCTCGGCTCAGTAAGCAGCCGGGTTTAAGCACTCACTATCAGAAAAGGTAACAGAGGGTTTGATGGTAGCTCAAAAAAAACTCAGGAAGAGGTTTTTTGGGGGTATTTTTTTCTTTTTTAAAGAATAAGCATTGGTAAGTGTTGTGTACACTGGACTCGGTGGTTTTTTTGGTTTGTTTTGTTTTTTAGTGTACTAAGCAATCTGAACCCCCTCTTGGTTTACTTCCTTTTGGTTTTTCATTACAGTTGGTAGCCATCTTACTAATTGGTCATGGCTGTTGTCCCCTTACGGTTATGTGACCCCGTGAGCTTGCTCATGGACTTTTTTCTTTATCCTGTTAGGAAGAGAGAAACCAGGTGTTGAAAGATGGAATGATTCAGGAGAGGGATTTTAAAGTAAAGATGCATATATTCTGAAGAATTTTAAAGCTAACAGATTACTATTTGCTTAGTAAAGAACAGATCTAGTCTGGGAATCCAAGAATGTCAAGCCAAAGCTCTAAAAAGGCATCTTCTTTCAAAGATTTTAATAAAGAACTTTTTTGGAGGAGACCTCTGTCCAAAAAGGTTTGACTGGCCTCCAAATTCCAGTTATTTTTTTAAAACAGTGTACACAGGTTGGGGATGTAGCTCAGCTGTAGAAAGCTTTCCTAGCACACAGGAGGTCCTGGGTTCCGTTCCCAGCCCTGGGGCAGGGGAAGCAAATTGCCTCAGGGTCCTTGAGTCTCCTCTACAGTAAAAGTGCAGGAGGTGATTAAGAGTGCTTGGCCTCTTCACTCTGAGGATCTCCTCTGGAAGGTAATGCACATGACAGTGCCCTCCAGTGAAAACCCACTCCCCAGCACCAGAGCTTGAATCTGGAGACTAAAGATTGCACTTTTCCTAGTTTTTTGTCCAAATGCAATCCCATTTCTGTGCCTCTTAGCATGCAATTAGATTTGGACAAACAAGATTCCTAAGGAATGACTTTATTAACTATAATATGGTTACAGCTATTATATAAATATCTATTCTGGTCATAGTTCTAATCTGGAGGTGTTGTGTGATTCCGGCCTGTGGCAGTCTATATAATGCTTTAACTAGTGCAGAGGCTTGAAGCTGGGGTGTGGCCTGAACCTTCTGTGTGACTTTTCACTTTCCAACTGTCATGATGCCACTGCCTCCCTTTCTCTGCCTTTTAGTGGTGTCTGGAATATACTCCAAAAAGTATTTCCTAGTGACATTGTTAACTGATATTCCGTAATTATGAAGATCTTTCAAATGTTCATAAAACTTTGAACTCTAAAACTATGCCCAGTTCAGATACAGGGCAGTGTGTAGGTCACCACACCCACAGCCTCAGCCTCAGCCTGGGTCCTTCCCAGCCACTGGCACAGGATCCAGGCTTTTTTTTAAAAACCTCAGAGGTAGCAGTAAACTTTTCAGTATTGCTGTTAGCAAGTGTGTGTTTGCCAATAGATACCCATTGTACTAATGTGCCAATGAGTAAATGTTTATTGCACATCTGCTTCCACTGTGTCCCCATGGGTTCCTGAAGCATAAGGGGCCCTCGCCTGTAGGGGCGAGTGCGGCATTGACTACTGCTGTCAGGATTGTGTTGTGTGGAATAATCATCTACATAAATTTTATATACATAGTAATTTCCCTTTTATATGTCAGGTAAATATTTGTAAAAGTTATACTCACACAAATGAAATTATTATAATGATTACTAATATATTTTTTCCATGTTTCATTGCCTGAATAAAAACTGTTTATCACTGTTAGATCCAAGCGTGTGTGGTTATTGTCGCTTCTGGCTATAAATCATTTTATCACCAGGTTTGAAAATTTACGGCAACTTCTTTTTTTATGAGCTCTACATTTCAGTCTAAAATAGGAAAGATGACATTTTCCCTGCACTCATTTTGTGGGGTTTCATGCATTTGGCTGGGCATGTATTAAAACAAAACAAACTTTGGGATTCAGACCTTGCCATGTAAATGTCCGTGACTTTGCATCTGTGTAAACAGTTTTAGCTGGGTGTTTCTTAGTTTTGCTTAGAGATGTCTTACCCTGGCATTTTTCAAGTCCTGAGTAGCTAGGTCACCCCAAGTTTTCTAACTTGTCGAGGGTTACAGGATAAGCCAGAGCTGTGTAGACATTACAGCCCACAGAAAATAGTTGAAGTTTTATGTTTCTTCTAGGGTAACACCAGGAAAAACTTTTTCAATACTGGCCAGGCCTGCTCTGCCCTGTAGGGGAGATGACAGGAAATTTTATGGGTTGTATTACTGGAAAAGATAGAGTGTAGTCAAAGCTCCATTTTAGGATTTAGGGATCCCCTAAGGAAATAAGAGCCGTATCACAATCTTGCCATTTGCCCATCCCAAGGCATCACAGTCTGTAAAACAGTTCCTAAAAGGAATGTTTCTTACCAGTGTGTTCCTGAGAATCCTATAAAAACCACAGAAGGAAGAGGCACTGCCTCTTGAAAAATGCTTTTCTGAGAATTATTGAGAAAAATAAGGTGGAAGTTTACCCTCTAGTCTTAGAGAACTTCATTCATAGATAACTTAAGACCACCAGTGTCAATCTTTTTTCTTTTTTGTGTCACTTGGAGTTGAACTCAGGGCCTTGCACATGCTAGGTAAGTGCTGTACCACTGAGTTACATCCCCAGTCCTTTTTGAGTCAGGGTCTTGCAAAGTTGCAAAGGGTCTTACTCAGTTGTCCAGGCTGATCTAAAACTTGTAATCCTCTTGCCCCAGCCTCCTGGATTACAGATGCCCAGCACCATGCGAGACCTCAGTGTTTTGTTTTTATCCCCCACCCACCCACCACCACACAGGACCATGGGATCTTAGTGAGTGGCAATCAATTGTTTCTTTTGTTTTTGTTTTTCTTTCTCAGAAGTGCTGGGGATTGAAGCCCATGTTTCGGACATGCTTGGCAAGCTGCATCCCTGGTGGCAATCAATATTTTAATGAGAAAAGCTATGACAGCAAATACCAGCAGTCATTATACAAGCTAAGAATAAATATTGGTTTGTGAGATTCGTTTCAGATACAAATGTATTTGTACTAGATCATGACAGAAAAAATTTCTCATTATGGCTAAGTAGTCAAGAGTATGAAAAAACAGATAAAGGCATTTGAAGTCCTTTTACAGTAGAATCTGGCTCAGAGGAGTGATGTGACCAAGGTTGTGTGTTAGTAAACCATGCTGTTGTCACTCAAAATGGGCAAAATACCAACAGACAGCCCTTCTTAATGCTCTTGAAATCCAAGCTCTCCCAGGTTTGTATGGTATTTATATCATTTTCTAAGTTTATAGGCATTTAATGATTAATCAGTACACTCATTCATTCATTCATCAAATACTTGTGCATTTGTAGTTTAAAGTGAAACATGAAGTTTTGAAGCCAAAGAGAATAATTCTTCATGTTTTTTGAAACTTCATTTAAATATAAATGATGTGCCAGCTAAAACTGTTTTGTCCTAAAGAAAGCTATTCCTTGTCTACATTTCCTAGCTCGGTCATTTTATTGTGGTTATTTTATCTAAGATGTATTTCTGAATATGGGAATACAGTGGTGCTTAAAATCTATGAGAGAATTCTAATGCTCCAAATAGGACAAGAAGGCAAGGAATTATTACTCTTTAAGAGTACAGACAGTGCTGAGCACGTGTAGAAGGGAAAACTTAAAGTATATTCACATGGGGTAAGCACTAGGCCATACTGAATAATACAGACTGGGTTCAGCCTAGAATCAGACCCCAGCTTCTCAGTTATTCACCTCCAAGGGCTTCACTTTTCCTAAATCCTGACATATAGTTTCTATTGCAGAACGTGGTTATGAAGACTCCGTCAGGAATGTTAGAATAGTACCTGGCCCTCAGGTCCTCAGTAAGCACTTACCACCACCGAAAAGCTTAAGTCTAAGAAATTTTCAGAGGCTGGAGGTACAGCTCAGTGGTAGAGCATATGCCTAGGACATGAGATGCCCTGGTTCCATCCCCAGCACTGCATGATAAATAAATTCTAAAAGTGACTCCCTCATAAAGCTGAATGGTTTTATTGGTTTTGCTAAGCATACCAAAGTAACAAAACTTTGGAAACTTAAAAAGTTACTAACTTTGTTCTTTTATTTGAGACTAGTAGGAGGGGGAGGAATTGAAAATTAACTGAAGCCAAGTGGTCCCAAAGTTGGGGCAATTTGGTTATAAAAAGGGAAATGGTAATTCCCATTTGTGTGTTACTAACTATTCCAGTATTTCCCAGACCTATACCAGCTAAAAAATACTAGATTTCTATGAGCTCTACTTTTTTTTCTTTTGCCAAAATGCATAGTTCTTTGTAGTTCAATTCCCATGGAAATAAGATGTTCAAGAACAGATTGAAGAGACACCTCAGTTAACAGAAATTTATATTTTAGCCAATTTAAACGAAAGGGTAACTGATACTTGAGTTTCATGTGTGCCAAGTTTCCTTACAAATAGAACTGATAGGGGGATGAGGCTAAAACGCATATAACATCAGTTGACTAGTAAGGGGTGCTGGCATTCGAACCCAGATTTCTTTGATTTCAAGTCCCATTCTCCTTAAGACTGCTCCCTACTTTGGAAGATTCCCAACAATACAGAGGACTTATTCACTTTCTCGCTCTTCATCTCACGTAGGAATGTTTCATAGCATGGCAGAGAAGCCTTTGCAGGATCATATCACAAAGTTCAGACGTGTGACAACATGAAGCCTAGTAAAAAATTCATGATCAAGTGCAATACCAAAGAGGCAGTGTTGAGGACAGAAACTCCAGCCCTCCTTTTTCAGGCACCCCTGTCTGATGGGAAGAGCTTTACGTAGTAGTTTGAGACATGAACTGTGGTCCTGGGTTTGGTCAGCTGCATGGGGCAGGCTCCTAACGTCCTCTTTTGGATTGAGAACACCAGAGGGAGCTTTCCTATGATGTGATTTTACAGGTTCCTGTCCACAATACTGTCCTAGACCAAAGATCCAATTTCTTCCATTTAAAGTCACTAAAATACTGCCTGAGATGTGTCGACAATAGTGAACTTGCCATAAGCTGGTGGGACTGCAGAATTTTCCCCCATGTTTGCTTTGGCTACAACATTCAGAAAGGTGAAGTCACCAGCCCACATCACACAATGAGGGAAAAAGCCTGGGCTCAAATCCCAAATCAACATGCAAGTCTCTGCTCTCAATTTATCTGGCAGCCTGCTCCTCTCTAGACCTCAGTTTTTGCCCCAAGATGAAGAAGTTAGATTATGTTCTTAAAGACCCCACCCAAAGGCACAAGTGTCATTATAGCCTCTGTACCCAGAATCCCTGTGGTTTAGGCTGACACACAGTAAACTTCTCTCTGGGAGATGCCCACAGACTCGGTAGTTGATTTGCATGCATTGTGAAATGGCTAAACTGTATTTTCTATTTTTCTGAGAATAAATCAAGAAAACATGTTGAGTTCTGAAGGTGTGCAAACTCCATCACAAATATTCAACCTAGATGTTGTATATAGACTTAGGTATTTTTGTTCTAGACATAAAAATGACACAATTACCTAATTTGGTACATGCAGACATAACCTCAGTCTCTGACTAGCATATTAGGTGCTGTGCAATAATCAGATACAGGGCAGTGATTTCTCTTTCACTGACAGGTTGGCTCTTGCTATAGTTTATCGTTTATGAAGCCCTGACTTCTGGACCTATTTTTCTTCACCCTTTCAGTTGATTTTTTATAACATCACCAATTATCAGCAAAAAAAAAAAAAAGTCTAAAATGTGATTTTACTTCCTACATCAGTTTCTAGTGCAAATGTATGTGAATGGTCACTGGAGGGCTCCACTCCCAAAGACTTACGGTCTTCAGGGCCACGCTTTTCAAACTGCAGGACAACCCATGTTAGTGACTGAATGAGAAGAGTACCCAAAAGGAGTGAATTCTTGTTCTGCAAGCCAGTGTGAAGGTGAGTCCCATTTTATGAACATTGCATTATACTTACATGTATATACATGTGTACTGGGTTGCAATTTTAAATGTCTTGGGTTGGGAGCCTTAAAAGTTTAAAATTATTTCAAGGGCTGGAGATGTAGCTCAGTGGTAGACTACTTGGCTAGAATGTGGGAGGTCCTGAGTTCAATCCCCAGTATAAGGGCTGCGGTGGGGTGAGGGTGGGAGAATGCAAAATTATTTTAAGAAGTTTAAATGCCATTAAACTTTATGTCATGGGGAGGGGGATGAGGGATGCTGTTGGATCAATCAAGGCTTTTATGGGAGTGAAAAAATAACTTGTGATTGCTGTATCTGTCTTTTATGTGGTGCTGGGAATTAAACCCTGGAGCTTTTGCATGCGTAACATGTGCTCTACCATTAGCTACAATCCTAGCCCCTCTGTTTTTAAAAGAAAACTATAGAGTTGGAATACCTAGTAACCGATAAACAGCATTTATGGTAACTTGAAGATATCATACTTTAATACTCCCTTCGGAAAGTGGTATTAAAAAAATTGCTTGGTAATCCCCTACTGCATTGGAGCAAAGAACAGAGGAAGTTAGGAGGGGATACTTACAGGATTAAAAAAAGAATCTATTTTTAAAAACGAAGAAAAGCAAAATTCTTCTTTCTTTTCCCCATCCACAATATACAACCTCCCTTCTCCTCCTCATGGCAGCAGAGGGCAGCCTATGTAGGTTCAGAACCCCATTTTTGTTTTGCTACCACTGCCAAAAACTACCCTGCCATGCAGCTGAAAATATGAAATCTTGGACTGGGGCTGAAGCTCCATAGTAGAGCACTTTCCTAAAACTTAAGGCCCTGGATTCCATCTCCAGCACTACATAAAAGGAAAAATAAACTTCCTCTGTCAGAAGGAAGAATTCTCCTTAATTCCTAGTTCTGATACATCACCTTCTTGGCACAGTTCAATTCAAAATTATAAATATATGTAGACACTGTAAATAAGATTTTGTATTTCAGTCTTGACTGGATTGGGGTACTTTTCTGTTTTCCACCAGTGTCACTCTTCAATTGCGTAACCACGAGCAATTAATGCTCATGTGTTAGTTAAACCACTAAGTGACTGAGTCATGAGTTTACCACATATTTTCAGAAATGTAATAAAATTTAACCTTGGATCTTAGGCTTTGAATGAAGAAAATAAGCTTCCGGAGAAAACAAGATCATTAATCACAATGTCACATAGATAGAAATCAGAATTCCAGAGGTCTGGTAAAGTAAGGAGCCCATTAGAATATTTGTTGAAATAACCACTGGCATCTCGAAACATTATAAACTTAGTTCATAATGTTATATATACAGAAAAATTGCAAAGATTCTATAAATTTTTCCTTCTTTTATGGCTAACTCTCTACTTTCACGCTCTCACATCTTCTCACTGGTTTGGGGTTTATAGAGCTGACTGTATTGAGCCTCCATAGGGCTGAGCCTCCTAGGCACTGATGGGAGAGAGCTGCCATTGTCCAGTGTCCCCTGAATCCCCCTCTTTTTTCAAACATTTGTGCTTACATGGCACAAGAAAGGACTTTGAACTCTTTTTTAAATTTTTTTAAAGAGAGAGGGAGAATGAGAGTAAGAATCGATTTTATTTAGTTTTTCATCTGAATTTTGCTGCTTCAACACTTAGTTGTGTATATGATGCTGGGGTTCAAACCCGGGTCCTCACTGAGCATGCCGGGCAAGTACCATGCTGCTGAGCCACTGCTCCAACCCCTAAACTGTGAACTCTTCATCCCTACTTTAATGACAAAAATTGCAAGAATTGTAGTGGGGTTTGGGATGTAGCTCAGTGGTAGAGGACCTTTCTAGAATGCTTGAGGCCCTGGGTTCAATCCCTAGCACAAAAAAAGAAAAGAAAAGAAAAAGAATCACTATGCTTATAGCAAAGCAGTGGTATCATGGGCATCTCTTTCAAAATGTGTTAAAATGTATTTAATATTTTTTTAAAATTAGAATAAATCAATATAGGCTGAGTATGATCCCAGAGGCTCAGGAGGCTGAGCAGGAGGTCTGCAAGTTCAAAGCCAGCCTCAGCAACTTAGGCCCTACACAGCTTTGTGAGACCTTGACTCAAAATAAAAAATAAAAAGAACTGGGGATAAGGCTCAGTGGTTAAGTGCCCCAGGTTCAATGCCTGGCACCAAAGAAAAGAAAAGAATAAATCAAATGGGATAAATCGCCCTAGATAAAAGAAAGTCCTCCTCTGCATATTCTGTGCAGACCCCAAGTCAAGCTAAGAAAAGAGCTAGGATCAGAGCCAGAACTGAGCTCTGGGGCCATGGGATGGTCCCTTTGATTTTGTCTACCTCTTTCCACACCTAGACACCTGTAAAATACCAGGAATTTAGAACATCTCTATGATTCTATGTTCTTTTTAAAACTGCTTAAGTGTTTGCATATACTAACATTTTAGATTTGTCTTTAAAACTTAAGCTCTTATCCAATTTCTTCTCATGCTTCTTTCTTATTCCAGACTCTATTCTGGCACAGCTGACACAGCTCTTCTCTTAATTTATTTGGTCATAGTCCTACATTGAGAAATGCTACTTTTTATAGGGTTCTCATTCAAAGTCCAGCATCCAAATTAACACTTGCCCGAGCCTTTATAAAATCAGATCATAGGCACAAAAAAGAAAAAAAAAAAGGAATAGAATTATGAACATCTAAGCAAAATTAGAACTGTGCCTTTTGCGTGTACCTTTATGAGCCAGTGTTCGTGGACACACAATCTTCAGAGTCTGCTTGGCTGCAGGAACGCTCTGGGGCTGTCTGGGAGACAATGTGAGTGAGGGGGAGGGAACATGTAAATGCCAGGAGGCAACTTGGGCAGCATCCGAAGATGCCAGTTGGGTGCACTTCATTTCATTAGGTGGATCGGAGCCTGTCTGTACCTTGAGATACCGATGTGCCTTTTTTTCTTTCTTATTCTGGAAAATGCCTGATTCTGGTCTACAAAATTAACCAATGCCAATACCTAATATAATCTGACAGTTTTCCTACGTTGTCTGGAAAAGGTATCTTGCAATGTGAGGCTAGTCTCATTTTTTTTTTAAATCAGCAAGTATTATTTGAATTTGTTTATAATTCTACTTTTTTTCTAGAAAGGATTTAAGGCAGTTTGCAGGCAGGGCACAAAATTCTCAGTGTCACTTAAGATTTCAAATAAAAGTGATTATAACATTAATTCTCTGCTGTGGGAGTCTTGTTAAGGAAGGAGGTGCCTACACCGATGTGGTGGAGGGTTGATCCTATTTTTTTCGTCTAGTAACTGTGTAGTTGCTGATTTGATTCCTATTTCTTTGATCCATTTCGATGTAGTTTTTGTGCAGAGCGAGCGATTTATGACTGGTTTGTCCAGCACCATTTGCTGAACAGGCTGTCTCTTCCGCACTGTACTTTTGCCCTCTTTGTCAAATATCAGATGGTTGAAGACTTGTGGGTTTATCTCAGTGTCTTCTATTTTATTCTTTTGGTCTTCAGGTCTGTTTTGACACCAATACTGTGCTGTTTTTGTTACTACAGCCCTATAGTATAATTTCAGGTCAGTATTGGGACACTCCTGTTTCGTCTTTCTTGCTTAGTAATGTTTTGGCTATTCTGGCTTTCTTGTTATTCCAAATGCATTTGAAAATTGCTTTTTCAGAAGCGGAGTTATCAATACCTTTGGGTACACTCAACTCCCTTGAGAAGCCAAACTATACTCAGGTATGCAGAGAAACTCAGAAATTTCAATAATTAATATACATGTATATTCTCATTTCTATCTATATCTTGGGGGTATTACGAGGAGACATGAGATTGGGGAATGGATGAGTGGGGAGAGATCTTGAGCTAGGATCGAGCTTAACTTACTTTATTAATATCTATGTATGCATGAATATGCAACAATAATTCCCTCCAATATGTAAGACTATGTTGAACAAATTTTTAAAAAAGTGATTAAGACAAAGGACTTGGTTGATGCTGTTGGGACCAGTCATTGCCACCCCAACTGTCATCACTATGAATGAGATTGATCTAAAATGATTTAGCAAGTCATTTCCTGAAGAGTCTCCCTTTTGCCTTTATCCTTTTATTACAAAATTTAACAAACATTATTTGAATGCCTTTTAAGTGAGAAGGGCTAGATTTAAGGTTGTATGAATAAGATGTAGTTCTTGCCTTGACATACCTATTATCTAATTGGGAGATCAACAAAAAACCAGAATCAAATACAACTCACTTCCTGTTTTTATGTGGTCCTCAAGCTAAGAATGGTTTTTATAATTTTAAATGTCCCCCCCAAATCAAAAGAAGAATAATATTTCATGTATGTGAAAATTCAATTCAAATTCATTTCCTTGGATAAAGTTTTATTGCAACACAGCCACGCTCATTCAAGAACATAATGTCTACAGCTGCTTTCTCAACACAGCAGCAGAGTTTATTGTGACCAGAGAAACTATATGGCCAGACACGTCTACTGTGTTTACTGTCTAGTTCTTTGTAAAATATTTCCCAGTCCCTGTTCTAATGCGTTCATTATTTGGACTAGAAGTGTAGCTTGGTGGTAGAGAGCTTGCCTAGCATGCTGAGGCCCTGGGTTCCTTTGCTAGCACCACAAGAAAAAAAAAATCAGGGACTGGAGCAATGGCTCAGCTGTTACAGTGCTTGCCTTGGAAGTGTAAGGATGTGGGTTCAAACCCCAGCATCACATACACAACAAAGTGTCAGAGCAATGAAACCAAATGAAAAACTAAATAAAACTGATTTTCTATTTCTCTCACTCTCTCACTGTCCCTCACTCTTAAAAAAAAAGAAAAAGAAAAAGAAAAATCATTACTTAGCTAATTTATTGACATTTATCTAAAATGTCCTTTCTGGGTGGTTTCTTGGTGTTTAGTTCTACAGTGCTTAGTGCTGGAATTATGAATTTCCTACCCTAATGGAGCTTACATTAAAGGACAATGAATGATGGAGATAACACAGATGGGTGAGTTAATCTGAGCACCCGCAAAGCTTTCTTTGCCTATTTCAAAGTCTCACAATTTTTTTCTGATAAGGCATTAATGAAGTGTATCCCTAAAAAATTGTGTGTGTGTGTGTGTATTTTTGTTTTGTTTTGTTTTGCTGTGCTGAGGATAGAACCCAGGGCTTTGCATGTGTTAAGCAAGCACTCTACCACTGAGCTATATCTCAGCCCCATAAAAAGCATTTTTTATAGCATTTTTGTGCCTGTAACTCAGCTACTCAGATAAAGTTTTATTGTAACACAGTCATGCTCATTCAAGAACGTGATGTTTACAGCTGCTTTCACACCACAGTAGCAGAGCTGAAGATGACAAGAGAAGCTTTGCGGATTGAGGATGTCCTTGGTGGCATTATGTGATGGACGTAGGTTGTAGGTTAACAGACTTTATAGATACCCCATATTATCATCCTTATTTCACAGATGAGGAAACCAGAGCAAGTTAACTCACTCAAAGACCTAACTGAGCATGTGGCAGAGTCAGGGTTGGCACTCAGCTGGAATGTGCTTTGTTCATGTAAGGAATGATTCTCATCTGCACCACAGCTCCCTTAGGCAGAACACCAAGGATGTACCCAGTCCCATAGGACACCCCTTCTTTTTCCTTTAAGAAAGCATTGAATGAGATGATTGCATATTTGGCTTAGTTATTACTTACAAACTTTTTTTTCTTCTTCTTTTTTTTAATTCGTTAAAGATGGTCTTATAATTAGGAGGGAATCATTGTCATACAATCAAGAACAAATGTATAATGACAGAGCAAGCTAAGGCTGATGCCATTCCATGGTTTCCCCCTTGAGTTCCCCATGGTTTCATGTCTCCCCCTATTTAGTCCCCGTGTTAATTGGATTTCTCATGGAAGTCAAAGGTTCCCCCACTGAGTTGATTCCCCTATACTCCCTCCCTCCAGCCTCCTTGATATCCTTCCTATTCCCTACCCACCTCCCTGGCCCCCTTCCCACGTTCCCCAGCATCATAGGCAAGGTTCCCCTTGCTCGTGTGAAAATTCAATAATAACCTCAAATTCAGTAATAACCTTATGGGGCTGGAGCGGTGGCTCAGTGGATTCGGCGCTTGCCTGGCAAGCACGAGGACCTGGGTTCAAACCCCAGCACCACGTACACAACCGAGAGTTGGAGCAACTAAGGCCATGTGAAAAACTAAATAAAGTTGTTTCAAAAAAAAATAATAATAATAACCTTATTATTATTAGTAGCTTAACCATTTATCATACTGTTTCCGATTGTATTCTAGTTTCCACAAATGAGAGAAAACATTCGGTCCTACTTACAAACTTTCTTGACTCCTGATGATACAAGTTGGATTGACTAAAGTCTCCATTCTATGGTTCATGGAAAGTTCGGTGCCCTCCCTGATTGCTAACTCTAGGTAGGCTTGTCTTATGGTGGACTTCACCCCAGCTTGCCTCCTCCAGTGAGTTCTTGTTCTCTCTGAGTCTAATGGCTATCTCTATATATCTATACTTGTGTTGACTCAAATATGGACATTAGCGTCTTTTTAGAAAAATCTTCACTGAAGAATATAAAAATTCCATGGATGTACAACTACCATAAAACAAGTTAACATCATGGGATTACAACTGAAATCTGAATATTAGACATGCCTAGTAGTATCTAGTACTTGCTGAGCTTCAAAGATGTGAGCATAGGTGGCCTAATTCTGGAATCCCTATCTTCAGTCACATTGTCTAGACCACCACCCCATTCCCTCTCTAAGCTTTACCTATTTCAAACCACAATGGAAAAAAATTTCTGCCCTATGATCTTTTACAGACTTTTTTTTCCAGTCCTATCTTTTAATAAATGTCCCTAAAAACAACTCCCTCTTTTGGAGGGATTTCTGCGGAGGATTTTTTTTTTTTTTTTTTTTTTTTAAGGCTGGGATGGAACCCAAAGTCTTGGACATGCTGAGGACACACACTCTACCACTGAGCTACGCCTCAGCCAGAGGACTTAAAAAAATAAAACAAAACACTTTTTTTTTTAAATCCTGAAAGATGACCTTGAATCCACTGTAATTTATATTTTCAAAACAGCCATTTTCAGACTTTGGTGACCTAACCATTAGTAATAGATCGCTTGCAACATACCACTGAGTAATTGAGAAGCACAGCTCCAATTTTCTACTTTGGCACATTTGTAGATTTCAAGTTGATTTCGAGGCTCAGGAGTGTTCTTTCTGCATTTATCACCTCACGACGAGAGGCTTGCTGGATATGATCTATTCAAAAGGGGCCTGGGTAGCACAGGACGCAGGGAGTGGAGAGTGTCCCTCTGCGTGCTCTTTAGCTCTGGGTTGCGATCTTTGCCAGATAACGTGGCCACGTTGTCATTTGACCGGGAGCAAAATTCCTGGAGGAGCCACCATTTGGACGCCATAGGTAAACATAGAAGGGAAGCTTTGCTGCCTACTTTTCTGAAGTCATCTGCTCAACCTTCTTGCCTCTTTTGTTTTCTTTGCAAAAGTGACATCCTGAAGTGCCACAGCTGCTGTATAACCCCGAATGACAACTAAATTAGTGACTCAGTTTTTAATGACTCAGAAAGACCCAAGCTCCGAGAATCAAGGAAGAGAATTGGGAATTCATATCCGACAGGGCAGTGGCAATTCGTGTTAGTGCTCTGGCCCTGCTAGGCAATGGGTAACTTCACTGTGAAACCTTCTGTTTAATTTTTCTTCGATTTTCAGTGCATCTGTTGTGATCATCTGAGGCCATATTAGAAAACAACGCCTTGAAGCAAGCAGTTGAGCATGTTCCAGAGAAGGCGAAGAAAGCCAAAAAGAAATTAGAATAGAATCTATACGACTCACGGCTTCTAGAATTCTCATTCAGAGGCACAGGTTTGGGGATAGAAGATTACCTTTTCTTTATGGGTCTGATCACACTATAGGTTCTGCAGTTAAAATTTTTAGGGGTGGGAATGTGGCTCAGTGGAAGAAGCACTTGCCTGGCACATGTGAAGCCCTGGGTTCCATCCCCAGCACTGCAATTAAAAAAAAAAAAAATCAGAATCCCAACATTGTAAATGCTGTTTTTTTGCTTTTTCAGTTTTAGAGTCAACTTATAAATGAAAGCACAGAAGATTTATGAGTGCCTCGCTGCCCAGTTCTGACAGATTCTAGAAACCGGGCATTGAAGCAAGGATACTATTTTGCTTTATCATTATTATTCATTTGCTGTACTGGAGATTGAACCAAGGGCCCTGCGAGTGCTAGACAAGCACTACACCACCGAACTACATCCTCAGCCCTTTCCGTTTTATTTTGAGCCAAAGTCTCACTAAATCGCCAGGGCTGGCCTTGAGCTTGGGATTCTCCTGCATCAGTCTCTGGGTAGCTGGGATTACTTATGTAGCATCCGATGGGAATTCAGCATACGTTACTGTTACAGAAAATAAGTTAGGGACATAGCACAAGCTGGTCAGGGAGGGCTTAAAGGTCTCCTGTATTTATTTTGTAAAATAGGGATGAAGGTCCAGTTACAACAAAGTGTTAAAATTTATTACTTTCGCAAGCTGATGAAAATTGTTACATTTTGGAGTTGCAATAACAGTTTCAAGAGTTAATAGAAGAGTTAAGCCTCCATCTGAAACCAACATAAGACAGATTATAGTGAGTCCACATTCACTGGACTTCAAAATCCGCAGTGCTGTTAAGGAGAGCGCTAAAGTCAGAATTGGTCTGTGCAACTTGAAATGCAGGAGTTTGGGTCATCCTACCCCTAAATACGCTGCATAAGCATACTGATTATTTTGGGCTAAGGGTTCTTTGAAACCAGCAGCCAGGGCTGGGGGTGTAGCTCAGTGGTAAAGCCAACTGGAGGCCCAGGGTCCTGTCCACAGCACTGCAAACAGAAAACAAACCCAGCAGGTGAAGGATGACACTCTGACTCCCCTTTCCTTCTAGAACGCAAGGGAAGAAACTCCCGTGTGAAAGATGATTCATCCCCCTACCAGGAGGAAAGAAATATTCTTATCACTGGAGACAAAGAGTCAAGGCTGAGAATCTGTACGATAAACCTTGTTAAACTAACCCTAAATTTCCAAGTTACTTTTCCACAAGTTACCACTCTATGCCCATCTTACTCTGTAAGTGTGCGGTTGTAAGTGCTGCTTCTTCTGTTTTGTCTTTTGCATTACTAATTCTTGAACCCAGGGACACTTTACCACTGAGCCACATCCCCAGGCCTTTTTATTTGTTTGTTTGTTTATAAGACAGGGTCTTGCAAAATTGCTGAGGCTAGCCTCAAACTTGGTATCTTCCTGCCTCAGCCTCACGAATAGCTATTACAGGTGCGTACCTCTGCGCCTGTTTAACTCTTCTTTGGGTCTTCCCTTTTCTTGTGAAGGCTTCCATGTATGTGCAAATAAAGCCTGTACACTCATGTCAGTTAATCTGTCTTATTTGATCTCAGATGGAGACCTTAAGAGGGTAGAGGAAATTTTTATTTCCCCAATAGTATTTCCTTAATCTTTATTAAGATTTCCTTAAATCTTTATTTAATATTTATTTATGAAAACACATAAATTATAAGTATTAATGAGATAATGCAATGTCTTCCTCCATGCATACATTTTATAATGTTTAAATCAGGTTTAACATACCTACCTCTTAAACATTTATCTTTCTTTTTTTCAAGGTAAATCCTCCAAATATTGGTAGCAGAAAATGACTAATCAAAAGTTCCCCATCATGTAATTTTTTGGCCAAAGTAACAACCCTTTGTGCCGACCGGAAAATATTATTGCCAGAGGGCAAGACCCATAGAGATTATCTAGTCCCACCCAGTTATTTTACAGGTGAGAGAAATGAATAGCAAATGAGCTGTCCAAGGCTACATAGCAGCTTTGTGGCAGAGGTACAATTATTACTTAGGCATTCCCTTCATTCAACTATTTTACATTTCTGAATGCATAGAGGAAAAATAAAGGCTATTTCTTAGTTATAAAGAGAGTGGGCTGACTAGGGATATATCTCCATGGTAAAGTACTTGGTAGAATATGGAAGGTGGAAGGCCCAGGGTTCATCCTTAGCACCTCCCCTGCAAAAGAAGAGGAGAGGTGACTTGCTATCTTGATGGATGCACTGCAGTTAATGGGCCTTGACCAGTCTATGTGGCTGTGGCAGTCTTGATAAATGGTCATGTTTTAAAACTGAGAAACAGAGTCTATATAAGGAAGTCAAACCAAAGTAGACAAAGCTTTCAACAGAAGCATTGGGTGCGCATGGTTGCACGTGACTATTGTCCCAACTATTCAGGAGGCTGAGGCAGGAGGATTACTTGAGCCCCAGGAATTTAAACCCAACCTGGGCAACATAGTAAGACCCTATCTCCAAAAAAAAAAAAAAAAGAATTTTCAATATTTAAAAAAGACATGGGAAGGGCTGGAGCGGTGGCTTGGCGGTTATAGTGTTTGCCCATCATGCACAAGTACCTGGGTTCAAACCCTGGCACCCACGTACACAACTAAGTGTCAGAGCAAGAAAAACTCAATAAAAATTGATTCTCTTTGTCTGTCTGTCTCTCTGTCACTGTCCTTCTTTTAATCTAAAATGCAATTTTATTTTAAATGTTTTGATTAAAAATGTGCAGAAAATGTGTCTTGTTAAGCCAATATCCAATGAATATCACATGCAGACAAATTCTACAAATTCTACATTGATAGTAACATGCTAAATAGAAATGTTACATTTGCCTATTTCTGTATGGGATTAGAAAGTACAGAAATTGTCCTTCTATCTTTAAAAAAAAAGACATGGGAAATATTACTATCATTGCCTATTACAAAGAGTGATTGAGCTCCTGGCTAAAGAAATTTTTTTTTTTTTGTTTTTTTTTTGTTCCAGGGATTGAACCCAGGCCACTTAACCATCAAGCCACATCCTCAGAGCTTTTTATATTTTATTTTCGACGGGGTCTCACTAAGTTACATAAGGCCTCGCTGAATTTCTGAGCCTGGTTTTGAGTTTGCGATCCTCCTGCCTCAGCCTCCTAAGCCACTGGGATTATAGGCATGTGTCACAGTGCTGGGCCTGCCAGCCTTCTTTAAGTCCTGTAGTTAGAAAACCCGATCCCTTTTGCTTAGCCTCGGGGCGAGTCCTTTGCCTCACTCTAAGCCTGTCTTGTTGGTCTTGAGTCCGGTTCTCAAGGCAGCTCTGGCCTCCCTGCAGACAGAACAAGGATCTGCCGGATGGGCTTGGCCTTCCCTACCTCCACTAGTCTCATTCACCTCAGTGGGCCTGGCTTTGGCTGCTGAGCAGGGAAGACAACCTTGCGAAGTGGACATTTCAGAAAGTGGGGGAAATACTTTAAGGAACGGTAGAATCAGCTTGAATTTGAGTTGTTGAGAAATGGGGAAGTTGGTAAAAGAGAGTAGAACTGGGGGTTTCGGCGAAGGGAACAGACTAGGAATCAGTCTGACTGGACACTTGAGAAAAGTTTCCTTAAAATGTGAAAATAATTTTGCAGAGGAATGTTTACACAAAAACTAATCTAAAGAGAAAACAACTTACACACAGAATCTAAATGTCATTTGATTCCCAGAGGGAATGATCTCAGAAGTTAAAAGGGGAGGGATGCGCTCCAACTATTAAATGTATTTTTAAAGGCCCTTTTGAGTTGAAATTGGTTCCAGGAAGAAGACAGTCCCTTATCCCAGGGGAGGTATCTTTGAAAAGGCTAATAGAAGGTTGGAGAAACTTTGTATTGAACATGGCATAGCCGGGTGCGAAAGGCAGAGGGGTTAACCAGAAATACTCTGCCCTCAGCCCATAAATTCAGCCAGATTTTGAGATCAAACATTTGGAACTTGAGAAATACCCTGTGGGGTTGCCTTTGTTTACCCTGCTGTCCTCGCGGCCATCAGAGTTCAGGCAGAGTGATGTCACTGGAGGAACTTGGAAAGCAAGCCCAGATCTGCGGCAGTGTAACCTTGGAATCAAAACCAGCCATGCAGTGGGTTTGCAAGAGTCCTAAGTGGACCCCAAGCAGCAGTCTGAAAGTGTGTGGCTGAGCAGTGAAGGAAGCTGAAAATACAAGTGCCCACTGCAAAGCTGGGTGCAGATCAGTGCAAGGGGAGGGGAATCAGATTCCCAGCCCTGGGCTTTTATTCTGATCTTGGATAGCATTAACCTCCAAGAATGAAGTGGACTCACATACTGAGTCCAGAACAGGAAGCCTAATCTCCCTGGCAGCACACAAAATCTAGACCTCTGAGAAACTTGCCACCATCCAAGGCCATCAAATTCAAAGAGACTGAGAAAAATGCTGTCACCCAACCAGGAGAAAAGAGCCACTTGGGGAACCTGGGGATCAGGAGCTCAGGAACTAGTGGGTGGAGACTCTTAAAGGTACTGTAATTTAGGGAGACTTTTACTTCCCTTTATGCAAAACCTCCAACTTCCTCCCTGCTACAAGCCACTGCCTAAAGCTTCATTTTCCCCTCTCTGGGAACACTGTTGTCATTGTGCTTTAGGAGAACAACAATGGCTAGGCAGAGGAATTATTGCAGGTGACTTAGAAGAACACTGGTAGTTCTGCCTAACTTCTCCTTTCATCTTTACTTGAAACCCATTCCTCCCCATTTCTTTTTTTAAGAGAGAGGGACAGTGAGAGAGAGAGAGAGAGAGAGAATCAATTTTATTTAGTTTTTTCATGTGGCTTTCATTGCTCAGACACTTGGTTGTGTATGTGGTGCTGGGATTTGAACTCGGGTACTCACGCATGCCAGGCAAATGCCGTAACCACTGAGCCACCACTCCAGCTCTCCCATTTTTTTTTTTAATAAAATATTCTCCAGGGCTGGGGATGCAGCTCAGTGGTAAAGAATATACTTAGCATGCATGAGGTCCATCCACAACACCAAAATTAAAAAAAAAAAGTCTTCCAAGTACTTTTTTTTTTTAAAGAGAGAAGGACACAGTGAGAGAGAGAGACAGAGAGAATCAATTTTTATTGAGGTTTTCACATGGCTTTCGTTGCTCTGACACTTAGTTGTGTATGTGGGTTGCTGGGGTTTTGAACCCATGTACTTGGGCAAGCGCCATAACCACTGAGCCACCACTCCAGCCCCCTTCCAAGTACTTTCTGATCAGGTATGTGGTCGGCCACTGACTGAATCTTTAGCAGTTTTTATTCACTGGACAAACCTTCACCAAGCTGCTTCTGCTATCCAGGGATAAGTCCTGGTCACTTGTAGCCTCATGGGTGGAGTCAGATAAAGTACCCATGACCACATTCTGGTAGTTAGGGCTTTGTATGAGGTTCAGAGTGAGGCCATGGCAGCCCAGGAGCAGGTGCCTGTCAAGGAGGGGAGAAAAAGGAATGTACTTTCCTTAAAGGGGATACCCCTGTGGGCAGGATGCAGGTGAGCGGGTACAGGGGAAGGACACTCTAAATCCAGAGAAAACATGTGCAGAGGAGGGGCTGGAGCCATGGCTCAGCTGTTGGGGCACTTGCCTGGCATGTGTGAGGACCCTGTTTCGAACCCCAGCACCACGTACACAACTAAGTGTCGGAGAAACAAAGGCCAGATGGAAAAATAAATAAAGTTGATTCTCTCTCTCTCTCAAGAAAGAAAGAAATAGAAGAAAACATGTGCAGAAGAACCAGGTGGAAGAAGTCATGCCTGGGAAGTCAGGGAGCAGCAGGAAATGAAGTTGAGGGCAGCAATGGTGAGCCAGTGAAAGAAGGCCAGAAGGCCTGAAAGCAGGAGACTGAAATGTTCAGATGTCTGATTTGGAGTGGGAAGAATAGATTGGTGAATTGATGAGCCTGCAGGGTTTCCCAAGTGGTTTCTCAGCAACCTTTGTCCCACTTTGATAATCTTTTAATTATGGAGCACCTGGTCTTCGTTGAGATGGGCATCATCCCTCTGAGATGAGTTCTGCAGAAGGTCTTTCTATGGCTCTTCACAGAGAGTGGTGAATCCATGCACTAGGACTTTTCTTTTTTAAGAGAGAGGGAGAAAATGAGAGAATCAATTTTATTTATTTTTTCATCTGGCCCTTGCTTCTCCAACACTTAGTTGTGAATGTGGTACTGGAGGTTGAACCAGGGTCCTTGTACATGCCAGGCACATGCTCCAACTGGTGAGCCACTGCTCCATCCCCTACTAGGACTTTTCTTAAACCCCTGAGTATAGTTCCAGGTAAGCGGACCTGAAACAAACCTACCTGCCTGCCTGCCTGTCTCTTTCTCTCTCTCTTTTCATTTCTTCCTATTTCTTTTTTAACTGGTCATTATAGTATTATTTCAGTATTTACAAAAGATTTAACTATAATCAAATAAAAATTAGACATTTTAAAAGTACAGGCTAGGTGTGGTGGCACATACCTGTAATCCCAGCTACTCAAGAGGCTGAGGCAGGAGGATCTCAAGTTCAAGGTCAACCCTAGCAACTTAGGGAGCGCTTCAACAACTTAGAGAGACCCTATCTCAAAATTAAAAAAGCAAAAGGACTGGGAGTGTGGGTCAGTGCTAAAACACTCCCTGATTCAATCCCCAGCACCAAAAATAAACAAGTAAATAAATAAATAAATAAGAGAAGTGCAATATCTTCAAAAGCTAATCAGCGCTATTATTCTTTCCATGTGAACAATTTCTTTTCTTGAGAAAAGCAATACAATTCTGAGGAATCTGAGACATATTTAACACACTGTGGTAGTGATTCTCAAGGTGTGGTCCCCAGGCCAGCAATAGCAACACTGCATGAGAACTTCAGAAATGAATATTGTCAAGTCCTACCTACCCCATAGGTACTTAATTAGAAGCTCTAGGCTCAGCTAGTGTTTCAACATTCATATATATATGAATCCACAAGGGCTTACTGAGGACTAATTTTGTGTCCTAAGGCTCCTGATCACAAGTGACTTACTGTATGGTTGAGTCAAAATGTGAACATAAAAAGCAATCATGGTCATCCAACGTGGCATAAATCCTGGGATATGTTGTGAAGAGACCAAGTAGATCACAAGAAGTCAAGAACCCTCCTCCAAGGGCTGGTGCGTAGCTTGGCAGAGCACGAGCTTCCAACTCTTAAGGAGGAGAATTGAATCCCCAGCACTAAAAAAAGAGCAAGAGTCCTCCAGATAGCAAGCTGGAGACCAGCCTCAGCAACTTAGTGAGACCCTGTTCTAAAAGTAAAGAATAAAAAAGGGCTGGGATGTGGCTCAGTGGTTAAGTGCCCCTGAGTTCAATTCCCCAATACCTATGGGAGGGGAAGGGAGAAGAGTCCTCCTTTAACTTCATTCAGAGAACTTTTGTTTTGACTCTTGGCCCAATCAAATGCTACCAGACATGCAAAATCACCCTCCTTTCATCTTCCTTCTCAGTTAAACTAACAGCAATTTCCCAACTGTCTTTCAGAGCCCCAGAGGGATCCTCAGGCTTACCAAACCCCAAATACTACCAGAATGAAGGGAATGGGTCCCAGAGTCCCCACTGCCTATTGAGTCATGTGTCCCTGGGCAGGAGCACCTGGCTGCCCCTCCAGGGCTACTCAGTGATCAACCATCCTAGGAATTTGGGCTTCCTGGTTCTGTCCCAGGAAGCTGGGAAAGGGGGCTTTTAGTGTCCCCAACTCCAAGAATTCTGATCTTTAATTCTGGAGCACTGGTCCCCCATCATCTTATCTCCAGAAGGGAGTTTTTGAGGATATGGCAACTGCTGCATTAACAGATGACTCTAGGAAGGAAAGGAAAAGGCCTGTTCTATAAATACATGTACCGTTCCTGGATGATGCACTGGCCTCCTCCCCATTCCCACCCCAATCACCCTTGTGACTGTCAGAGCAGAGCAGCCTCAAGCCAAGGGATTAGTGCAATCACAAGGTCAACAATAGATACCCCGTCCATAAATACTCCTGGAGAGCTTTAGTCATTGACTAGGAGCCAGGAGGAGGGGAAAAAAAAGAAGAAGAGGGAGGTGGGGAAAGAGCTGGCAGCCTGCTGGGGCTAGCTGCAAACAGCTACAGTAATTTTTTTTAAGCCTGACTTTCCACCAGAATGTGGAAATCCATGGAGGGAGTGAAGATAGGAGGGGAAAAGGACAATTAGAGCAAAAATACATTTTTTTAAGGGGTAGATAGCCTCGTCTGCAGAACACAGATCTGTCCCCAAATTTTTTGTTAAAAGAAAAATCAAGAGCTGGTGCTACCTGCAATTTCAGAATCTGTTGTTACAGTCAGAATATTATATTTTTAACGTCAGGTAAACAGGACAAGAGAGCAGGGCTCCACTACTGATATAGGTAGAAGTTAGTTCAGTCTCTAATCTCCTTGGATACATGGCCCTATAAAGCCGGGAGGTAATTTGTTGGAAGGCTTGTTCCCAGGATCCTGGGGATCTTCAGGTTCTGGCTTTCTTGTCTGGCATGCACACTTCTGAGTTTGCAAAGCAGACAAAAACAATGGGAAGCTAGGAGGAAGACATGAAACACTCCACTCCGTGGGAGCAAGTCGCCTAACAGCATTGTACCTAAATAAAGAAGGCCATGATGTCCTGGTAACCATACCGCGGAACTGATATTCTGCATCTTCACAGACAGAGGGGAGGACTGGGGGTGGATCGGCTTTACTGTCACCAGCAGAGACAACTTCCAGAGCAGCTTGGATGAATCATCTGGTACACACACACCCCAAAAATTTTAAATATGGATGATGGGGGTGGGGAGATGCCAACTAACAGAAGTTGAATGTTAGGTACATAATTTTGAGGCTTGATAATCTAATTCTGTCTTCAATTATTGATTCTTTTAGTCCCCTTTAAGTGAAATTTTAAGTGACTTACCTAAGAACTGACTAGTACTAAACTTATTCTAAATTAGTTTAGTGATGTGGCTAATGTAAGCAGCTAATCAGAGAACAAATTAGCTAACTGGACATGGTCACAAATGTCATTAACACTGAATCTGCTCTAGTTTGGATCAGGAATGTACCCCAAAGGCTTACCTCTTATAGGGTTGGTCCCCAACCTCTGGTGCTACTGGAAGGTGTAGATACCTTTACAGGGGAGGGCTAATGGAAGGAAGCTAGATCACTGGGGTTGTACCGTTGGAAGGGACATTGGCCCCTTCCTCTCTCTCTTTTTGCTTCCTGACCACCAGGAACAGGAGTGAACAGCTTTGCTCCACCAAGCTCTCTGGCCAACATGCTCTTCGTCATCAGAGGCCTCCAAACAAAGGAGCAACCAACCATGGACTGAAACTTCTGACACCATGAGCTGAAATAAAATGTTCCTCATTTAAATTTATTTCTGTCAGGAAGTTTTCATAGCAGTGCAAAGCTAATACAGATTTTTCTCTAATAAACAAAACCACCTGTATGTATCAGTCAGGACCTTGGCAGGTAAAACTTTCCAACTTGAAAGTTTAATAACGGGGCTATTTACAAAGGTCGGAATAGGTTTGGGAGATCATAAATGATAACAGATTACCCCAAGACTGGTTGTATAGAGGGGAGACCCTATCACTACCCTTGGCCTAAGAGATCAGGGAGAGAACTGAGCTGGGGTATCAAAGTGCTGTGCTGCAGCAGGCTAAAGCGATAGGGCCCACTGACCACGGAGTGCAGCCTTGGAAACCATGAATCAAAATAAACCTTTCCTCCTTCAAGTTGGTTATCTCAGGTGTTTTGTCAGAATAAAAAAGAGCTGATTATGGACTGGAGCGGTGGCTCGGTGGTTACAGTGCTTGCCCAGCATGCGCAAGTACACGGGTTCAAACCCCAGCACCCATGTACACAACTAAGTGTCAGAGCAACGAAAGCCCCGTGAAAAACTCAATAAAAATTGATTCTGTCTCTCTCTCTCTCACTCACTGTCCTTCTCTCTTTAAGAAAAAAAAAGAAGAGCTGATTAAAACCAAATCTTAACAACATCTTTGTTTTACTTCTTAGAACCAAGGTTTTTCATTCCAGAGTGAATTTGTGTTTCACTTGATATTCAGAGCAAAGATTTAGAACCTGCCTGCCCCTCTCGCCAACCTGTTGCTCATCTGGTACCTGTGTCGGAGGTAGGGCAAGACACTGAGTGGGCAGTAGAGCTGACGAACATGGTGTCAATTCTTATTCACAGGAAAAGAACTGGGGGTATGGCTCAGTAGAGAGCATGAGTTTAGCACGCACAAGGCCCTGGGTTTAATCCCCAGCAAGACACACACACACACTCACAAAGACACACACACACACACACACACACTCACACACTCATACAGACACACACACACACACACTTATCCAAGAAGAAAAGCTATAGAATTAAATTGTCATCTTTAGAGACACAGGTTCTGTGTCCACAAAAAAACTTTAAAGATTGTAATTAAGCAAATGAGAATGCAAGAAACTCTTGTCTTAAGAGATTCAGAAGTCAGCAGGCAGCTAAGCATCGCTGTGAAGGGCGATCAGTAAGCTAGAGGAGCTATGTGAGTATGGACACCATAAGAGGTGGGATTTAATCCATACTAAATATCTCCATGAGTTGGGCCAACCACAGATATTTTGTACAAGTTTGTTAGATACAATGAACTGCAGGGACCCCTGCTCTGAAGATACCATGTCTTTTGTATCATATTAGATAGGTGAGTTAAGAAATAATGTGTGGAATGAAAAGGTCGATGGAAATTTTATACCATTAAGAGAGGAGAGCCACTGACTTAAACTTCACCAAGAAGCCACATTTTGCTTGCTGTTAAAGACTGAGTTATTACAGTTTGGATCCAGAATGTCCCCCAAAGGCTCATGGGTTGAAGGCTTGGTCCCCAGTGCAGTAGCGTTCAGAAGATGGGTCTTCGAGGAAGTGATTGGATCATGAGGGCTCTGATTTTCTCAATAGATTAATCCATTGATGGGTTCATAACTGAATGGACTATTGAGAGGTGGTGGAAGTCCCAGGATGT
Organism: Aplodontia rufa; assembly: GCA_004027875.1. Classification (NCBI taxonomy): domain Eukaryota; kingdom Metazoa; phylum Chordata; class Mammalia; order Rodentia; family Aplodontiidae; genus Aplodontia; species Aplodontia rufa. The sequence continues at coordinate 2,512 of PVKS010014078.1, read as the reverse complement.
GGGGCCTAGAGGAAGTAGGTCATTGGGTGTATGTTTGGAAGCGTTTATCTTCCCCAACCCCATGTGTGCTCACTTTCTCTCCTTTCTTCTGCGTCCTGTCTCTCTCCCTGCTTTCAAACTACAATGAGGTGAACAGCTTTGTTCCCCCACACACTTTTGTCATGATGTAGTGCTCAACACAGGCCCAGAAACAATGGAGCCACCTGACCATGAACTGAAATCTCTGAAACCAGGAACCAAAATAAACCTTTCCTTCTTTTAATCATTTTTCTCAGGTATTTTGTCATAACCATGGAAAGCTAAAGCACAGGTGAAGTCCCCACAATTAGGATTTATGAAAGGATGAACCCTTAGTATCTGTAGCTTGATTTAAAGTGTTCGAATCTCTATTCGGAGGTTGGTAATGATGACATTGCACTTGGGCTCCAGTTTGCTGCCCTCCACTAAGAATTGCTATTTGCAAACCTGGTGCAGACAATGCTTTCTTCTTGGCAAAGTCCCCAAATAAGCTGCTGCAACTTCAGCTCCCTGGGGAGAAAAGGAATTTACTCCTACCTGTCTTCTCCATGGGGAGTTCATTTTCCTTTGTGTTAGTTTGGATCTGGAATGTCCCCCAAAGGGCCATGTGTTAAAGGCTTGGTCCTCAGCCTGTGGTGTTACTGGGAGGTGGTGGAACCTTTAGGAAGTAGGGCCTAGTGGAAGGAATTTAGGTCATGGGGGTGTGTGCCCTTGAAGGGAATATTGGGACTCTGGACCCTTGCTATCTCTCTCTCTCTGCTCCCCCACCGTCATGAAATGAACGGCCTTCTTCACAATGCGTTCCTACAGGATGCTCTACCTCACCACAGGTCCAAAATCAACAGCGCCACTGACCATGGTCTGAGGCCTCTGAGAAGGAACCAAAATGAAACTTTCCTCCTTATACTATGATTATTTCAAACATTTTTTTACAGTAATGGAACACTGACTATCACAGTATCCTATTATGACTTTTCTCAATAAGAACTCTTTAAAAAGTAATTAGTGACAGCACTTCCCAACCGCGACCCGCAGAAGTGGGTAGGCAGCCCTGGTCCTGCATACATGTTCATGGCTCAGCAATGTGTTAGTAAGCTTTTCATCGCTGTGATTAAAATTCCTGACAGGAGCAACTTAGAGAAGGAAAAGTTTAATTTGGCTCATGATTTCAGAGCTTCAGTCCATGGTCAGCCAACTCCATTGCTCTGGGCCCAAGATGAAGCAATACACTGTGGTTAGAGGGCATTGTCGAGGAACATTATTCTATTCACGGTGACTAAGAAACAGAGAGAGAGAAGGGAAGGGGGCAGAGGGAAAATGAGCCTTTCCAGGGCAAGCTCCTGTGACCCATCTCCTCCAGTCTATCCCACCTGCCTAGAACTCCCACCCAGCTAATCCATTCAAACCAGGGCAACCAATTAGATTATAACTCTCATCATCCAATCATTTCGCCTTGGAATATTTCTGTACTGATACAGGAGCTTTTGGATACCTCATATTTAAAATCATAGCAAGCAAACATTGCTACCTCTTTGGTTCTCCAGGCCAATTTTGTCCCATCTATTTCTAAGCTGCAGTTGCTGAACAGGTAGGATGGACAAACATTCCCAATGTCATTCTCAGGCCATGGCAAGTTTGAAATTCCTCTGAGCTCTTGTGGTCATTCTCTGGATTCTCACCCACATTCATGGCATAGCCTGTGATAACCAGACAGCATATTGACCTTCAACAGCAATATTATAACAGAATATTGAGCACATATTGACCTTCAACATCAAGAGACCTGAAAGAAAGTCTATAGCATTTTGTAATACATCATCCAGTGACCGCAATCCTAGGTTATCCTCTAATTATGTTTTTACATATCAATGTGTCAATGGGCAAAAATCATTAGTGTTTTTTATGAACATAGTCATGATCTCCCTTCCTGAAGTCGTTTACTTCTCCCCTGACAAAGGTCACCATTATTCTATTTTCTGTTGCCATTAATAAATTCTTTTATTGACATATAAGAAGCATACCTACTCACGGGGATCAATGTGAAAATTTGATTCCTGTATATAATATATAATGATCAAATCTGGGTAATCAGCTTTACCATCTCCTTAAACGTCTACCATTTCTTCCTGTTGGAAATCTTAGCTTCCCAAGTCCTTGCTTCTAGTTCTTTAGAACTTATACAAAAAGTTGTTATAAACTGTAGTCATCTCACTGTTCTGTAGAATATTTACTTATTTTTCCTTTTCTATACTCCCCAGGGCTAAGCACTAAGCAGGAAAGTGTGAGGCAACATGTCCAGCTTTCAGCAGTCCTGCCACAGCAGCTAATGGGTCCCCTCGTACTGCCAGTTATTGGACAAGCACTATGGAGATGTTTGATGACGTGCGTACTGCAGAATAACGGGAGGAGGATGATGTGCAACAGGCTTCAGAACAGCCCATGACACATACACATTTTTACTTGCTCAAACTTTTTCTCAGTTCATTCTTACTAA
>PVKS010014077.1:0-49179 GCA_004027875.1 Aplodontia rufa | reverse complement strand
CTTTACTCCAGCAACAAATCTGCAGAAGAAGAAATCAGGAAATCTCTCCCATTCACCGTCTCCTCCAAAAAATGAAATACTTGAGCATTAACCTTACAAAGGATATTAAGGACCTCTACAAAGAAAACTATCAAACACTAAGAAAAGAAATTATAGAAGACCTGAGTAGATGGAAAAACATTCCATGCTCATGGTTAGGCAGAATCAATATAATAAAAATGGCCGTTCTACCCAAAGCCCTATACAGATTCAATGCAATCCCCATCAAGATACCTATGGCATTCTTCACAGATATAGAAAAAGCAATTCTCAAGTTCGTATGGAATAACAGAAGACCCAGATTAGCCAAAACATTACTCTGCAGGAAGGAAGAAGTAGGGAGTATCTCAATCCCTGACCTGAAATTATATTACAAAGCTGTAGTAGCAAAAACAGCATGATACTGGTATCAAAACAGAACCAAAGACCAGTGGAACAGAATAGAAGGTCCTGAGACAAACCCCCATATCTTTAGCTATTTGATATTTGATAAAGGGGGCAAAAGCATAGTGTGGAAGAAAGATAGCCTGTTCAACAAATGGTGTTGGACAAATTGGACAGCCATGTGTAGGCAACTGAAGCGGGATCCTTAGCTTTTACACTGCACAAAAATTAAATCAAAATGGTTCAAAGATCTGGATATTGAGCCAGCAACTTTAAACTTACTAGAAAAAGAATTAGGGTCAACACTACAGAACATAGGAGTCGGTGGTGCCTTCCTTAACAAAACTCCCATGGCTTAATCAATAAAGTTAAGAATAAATGAATGGGATGCAATTAAACTAAAAAGTTTTGCACAGTTAAAGATTTAGTCAAGAGCACCAAGAGAGAACCTACAGAATGGGAGAAAACCTTTGCCTGCTACACCTCAGACAGAGGGCTAATATCCAGAATAAACAAGGAACTAAAGAAACTAAACACCAAGCTCACAAATAATCCAATTGATAAATGGGCTACAGATCTAAAAAGAATCTTCTCACCAGAGGAAGTCCAGAAAGCCCATAAATATATGAGAAAATGCTCTACATCATTAGCTATAAGGGAAATGCAAATCAAAACTTCAATGAGATTCTACCTTACTCCTGTTAGAGTGGCAAAAATGAAGAATACAAACAACAGCTGGAGGGGCTGTGGGAAAAGAGGAACACTGTCACACTGCTGGTGGGACTGCAAACTGGTTCAGCCACTCTGGAAAGCAGTGTGGAGACTCCTCAAAAAATTGGGATGGAACCACCTTATTACCCAGCTAACGTACTCCTGGGTATTTTCCCAAAAGAGTTAGAATCAGCATATTATAGTGATGTGGCTTCATCAATGTTTATCGCAGCTCAATTTACAATAGCTAGACTATGGAACCAACCCAGATGCCCCTCACTTGACGAGTTGATTCAAAAACTTTGGTACATATGTGCAATGGAATACTACTTGGCCATTAGAAAAGACAATGTTATGGCTTTTGAAATCAAATGGATGGAGATGGAAAGAATTATGCTAAGTCAAGTATCCCAATCTCAGAGACTGAAGGGCTGAAAGATTTCTCATCTGTGGAAGCTAGAATACATTGAGAAGCAATATGTTAGATGACTAAGCTAATAATAACTTCAAATTGTATGATTCTTTTTTTTTATTCAAATGTTTTTTATTTGAAATGGGCTCATAAATGCCTACATAGTTTCAAAACACTATCACTAATAAATGGAGCTGGAAAATATCACATATTTGCTTCTTTACTGATATGATTTAATGGGTACACTCAATGTATGAGGCACTGAGCTAGACATTTTCATTCAATCTTTATGAGTGATATTATAAATCACATCTTTTAATGTATCTGAATATGTTCACTAAATATACTAGTATCATGTACTCAAAGTTCTGTATCATTTTTTCCAAATACTTTTACTTTGATAAGAAGTTGTTGTAGTTAACAATGTATGATTCTTAATGCAACGGGGGATGATTACCTAGGATACCTGGTGGTGTTGGATGGGAGACAAGGTGGGGAGATGGCTTAGGAAGAATATCTAGGAGACTGGAGGGAGAGAATATGGGGGAATCATCTCAGAAGGAGATCTCTGACCTCCATGAGGTATCCATTTAACTCAGGGGGTCTTCTGGGGGAAACAGCAACATGCAGAACCCAAGCTGGGCATCCATGTCATGGCATTAGCCCTGGATAACTAAGTATATATACATTTGTTCTTGATTGCTTGACAATGTTTCCCCCTCAATTGTAACTCCATATTCATAATAAATAAAAAAAATAAAAAGGGATTAAGTGTTTAAATGTGAAACGAGGTAAAAGCACTCCAGAACATTATAAATAGCTTAGAAATGAAGCTATTAGGTATACAGAAATTATGAAGTAGCATCCACAGATGCCATATGAAGTTTTGTAGGTGGGAGCTGACACGTTATTTTGGTTGTAATGGAGGTTTTAGTTTTGAGTTGTGATTTTGGTATCATCCCTTTGGAACATGAACTTTTAAAATGTTCAAGGACTTCAGGGATTCCTGCTTCTACAGAGGATTTTAGGGTGATAATTCACCGTAAAGTGGATGCTTGGAGCCAGGTTCAGATTCAGAGCACTGAGGAAATACAGCTTTAGAGTAAGTCAAGGTTTTCCCAGCATGTGATTTAGTGGGCTGACCATAAAGTTTGTTATAGCATGGTTTTTCAGGACAGAGTGTATTCCCAGCAGCGCTGTGACTCAACTTTTCAACCAACCAGGGTGCTAGACAGATCAGATCATAAAAAGTAAGGCTTACCTGGACTTTGCAGGAATTCAGGAGCCCATGATCCCTTCCATAATGTTGTTTTGACCAACAGAAATTATTCTGAAAAGCCCCTTCTCCTTTTTCATCATTAGATTCTTTGCTGGTTTTTTTTTTTTTCTTTTGATTTTCTTCTATTCCTGAAGGGTTTACTTTTCTTTGGTAAAACTGCACGTGTGGGATTTTGAGAAATGCTTTAGAATGAAGTGCTATCTATCAATCCAAAACACTACCAAGAGATTTATCTGTTGTTTGCCTGTTCCTCCCACCCCTCTCACCTCTTTGCTTCCTAACACATTTTTCTTCCATTTCCATTTTTCTTCCCTCCACAGCAGAGAAAGGCTGCCTACAGCTTTTCCCCAGAGTCATTCAGCAGAACAGTCTTAGAGAGGAGTTAATGTCTTCAATATCTCCCTTGACAGGCACTAGAATTTTTTTTTTAACTCCAGCATCGCTGATCTTTGCCACCGAATATCTACCACTTTTCCATACCCCAAATAAGATATTCTTATTGATGGTGAGTGGGAGGATCAAGGGCACATAACCAAAACTATTTTCACTTTTTCTTTTTTTTTAATTTTACAAAGGAGAAAGGAAGTTACCTTGCTACATGTGTTTTTAGGATGATTTGATAATACTACTACATTTTATGAATTGACAAAATAACTCACCTAGCAAATTTTGGCTGGATCAGAAATGTTATAGAAGCCCAGACAGCTTAACTAGGTTGAGAATATATCTGTTTTAATGAAAGATCATTGCAATTAATAGAATGTAGAATAATATATAGAATCTCTGCACTTTTCCCCCCTTATGCTGCTGCCCATCATGTGTTAGTATGGGAATATCCACAACATGCTGATGCCTTCTTGCTGTATTATTTAAGCTATAGCAAAGGGAGCATCTAAAGGTTTTCCTTAGCCTACCCATGAGTCTTGTTTTTAAGTGCTATCCTGCTTACATTCTTTATGCAGTCAATGGTGGCAGCAAAGCTTAACGATTGAAACTCTGACCTGATTATAACAATCAAAAAAGGCTTGGGTGATTATCTAAAGCCTATAGGAACTTAATCACATTGCTTTAGTTGTGAAAATAAGCCAAGATTCCCCAATCAGCTTTCTGTAAGATATTTGTAGATTTAGGGTTGAAATAGGATAATATGATTCTTCTCCTTTAAATCAAACTTTCTTTTAGAGTAGGCAGTGATGGGTTTGTGTTTTAGGAAGATTTGGGTGCATGTAAGAGGAGGTCCTTCCTGCTATCAGTAATGCTAGTTCAGAATTTCCAGGAGTTGCTGCTAGATGGATTGTGATTGAGAATTTAAAATTTTCAAATCATTTCTGAAGAAGTAAGTAAATATTTCTTTCTTCAGACTCTTATAAAGAACCATTTTAAAAACAGTTGGGTTCACTTTTAGAATAAATAAGTGCTCGATTTTATGGTTAATGTGAATTCATCCTCTACTGGGGTGTTTATTTCCTTTTTCTCTTTTTCAAAGACATTCTTTGGTACTGGGTCACACCTCACTTTGCCTGGGTTCACTTAAAGATCAGCAAACCATACCCAGAGGTCCTGCTGCCACCGTTTTTTCTTTTGCAGGCAAAGTTTCATAAGAACACAGCTATACCTGTCATTCAAATATGTTTCTGGCTGCTTTTGTGCTACAAGAGTAGAACTGAGCAGTGGGGACAGATTTTGTGGTCCTTGAGTCTAAAATATTTACTAGTTGACCCTTTAAGAAAAAGTTTTCCAAGCTCTCCTTCAGTCTATAAATATAAAAATGTCTATGGGTCTCACAAACCCTTTGACTCTGGGACCTAGCTAGTCTGCTCATTTCTCTACTCAAACTTCTTGAAATGTACTTGCCTGCTGCCTATCCACTCTTTCTATCTCATTTGGTCTTTGATTCTGAACTCTTATAATTGATCCTGTTCTGTTATAGCTGCAGTTTAGGTTAAAATGATTCCTTAACTATCAAATCCAGCAGTCATATTTTGAGTCCTTCTCTATTGCATTTGACTTCTCATTCAGAATTATCTGTATTTTTTATTTATGTGACAATGTTGAAGAAAAAAAGTTTCATGTCTCTGGTTAAAGACAGCTTTATTCAGGGAGACTAATACACTGGACTTTTCTAGTAGGAAAGAGAGGTTGAGCTCAATTCTGAATAGAAGGAAAAGGGAAATCATAGCATAAGAGCTGGGTGAGGGTCAGAGGGTGGAAAATTCCTAAAAGGAACCATCAAGGCCAGTCAGGGTCTAGTCCAAAAGAGATCTCAGGAGCCAAGCTCAGCTAGAGTTTGGTTAAAGAAAAGGTAGTTATTCGTGCAGTTGCCTGTGTTTTGCCTCTGACCTCTGTGATAGTCTCTCTTGGACTCTTTGAGGCTACATTTGAGTTGCTACAACTTTATTTCAGGTCCCCTCAGCTCTCACTTGGACAACCTTCACCAACTCTAGTTGGTGTTACATTTCTTAATCACAGTCTTTTTCAAATCTTTTCTTATATAGAGTGACCTATGCTGAAACTGTTATTATTCCCCTGATTGTGAAGTTTTAGTAATTACCTTTGCCTATAACTTTAACTTTAAAACTCTTTACAGTGACAATTAACAAACCAGGTCTCACGTTGATGCCTTAACTATTCTTTTCTTCTAAAGAGAATTACCCAAGATGACTATTTTATAACTGGGTTGTATTTTAGGGAGAGCAAAACACATTGTAAATGCAGAGTAGTAGCAGGGAATGTCGAGTGAAGTAATTCAGTATTTCACAGGCTGCCTAAGGCAGGCAGGTAAGAAATGAGGAAAAGAGCTCTGTAGAGGACAGATCATAAGAAACCTAGTATGCTGTACAAGAGAATTTACATTTGATTTAATAAGTATCTGTTTACTAAGTCAGTCAGTATCATCAGGTTCATATTTAAGAAAAGCCTTTTTTAAAATGACACTTTCTGGAAATCAATTTTTATGATTTATGTTAAGAAAATTAAAGGAATATAGAGCTATCCCTTTTAAAAAAGGGATTTTACTTATATACAACTACTAAACATGGGTTTGAAATATAGGGAAAGGATTATACTATACTTTGGGCATTACATGTCCCCCAGAAGCCCGTGAGTTAAAGGCCTAGTCCCTGATGATATTAGGAAGTATTGGAATCTTTGGCACATTGACTCTAGTGGTAGGATTTTAGGACATAGAGGGCATGCCCTGGAAGGGTACTGTGTGACCCTGGTCTCTTTCCCTTTCTCTCTTTCAGTTCCCAGCCATGAGGTAAGGGGTTTTGCTCTACCATCTGGTTCCACCATGAGGTATTGCCTGAGACAATGTGGCCAATTGCTCATGGACTGGAATTGTGAGATAAAATAAACATTTTCTCTTTATAAGTTGATTATTTCAGGAATTTAGTTATAGTGATAGAAACTAACATGTATAGGATAATTGATGGAGTGATTTACCAGGGTGTGGGACCCCAGTTGAAGGATTAGCATGGACAGAAGGGGTGACTCAAATGTAATCTAGGAATAAAGAGACAATATGAATGGGAATATCTGTGACATTAGGACAGGCAGAGGAAACAGAGAATTCTCAGTGGGCCTTACTTAACTGGGGAAATAGGAAGCCATTTGGTCATCTAAGAATGATGAAGGAGATGCTGACAGACATTCTATAAATGAGATTTTGGACTAACAGTTGCAGAATATCAAAGCTAGAGATGAATGCACATTGTCAGAAGGATTATTTGGTAGTGTTAAAGATCACATGGGAGGGGAAGTCATCAAATTATTGTGACTTAAAAAACACCCAACTATTCTGCAATAGCACTTGACCAATCATAGTTGACTAAGAAAATGGGCAGCAGCTATTTGATGGGTTAGGTACAGGCATTATGTTTTGTCACGTGAAGAGGTCATGGGGTAAAGGTTATTGATAAGTACCATTTTTAAAGCCCTGCATCATAGGGTTTAAAGATGGCAGCAGATAGAATTAACTTTCACAAATTCAGTATCATGATTGGTATACAAAGCATCAGCCTATCATGTTAATACTCTTCAGTGATTCCTAATAGCTTTGCATGTTAATGCAATCTATTGGTAATCAGCTTTAATATCCTCCAACTGTTAGCTTTCTTTTATCTAAAAGTTCTGAATGTTTTGAAAGGGAGAATCTCAGGCAGAATTGGAATGAACCATGAAAAATACCCAGTTTATGGAAGCAGCCAGCTGCCTAACTCTATATCCCTCCTTTTATTAAAACCTCTGAACATTTTATCATCTTTGATCTTTCATCATTGTCTTCTCAGAGCCTTTTGTTTTTCACTTATTCAATCAATAAATATTTTAATGTTATATTCCAGGCTCTGCAATTAAAGCTCAGTGACATCACCTAAGCTACAATGTTTAATCTTCGTATTTTGGGACAGGGAAGATTTTGAGAATTATTTTTTGTTTAAATGTTGGGAGCAATCATATATACCTGTGTCTTTATCAGAGCTAATAGGCTATGCTTTACAATAAGATGCCAAAAACTCACAGAAAAAGTAAGATAACTCCATGAAACCACCAAGGGCAATGTCTCCTACTTAGAGGGAAAGAATCCTTTGCACTTTCAATCTCTCTGATAAAATCTGTACTGCTTATTATGAGATATTGGTTGGATACAGTAATTGGAGTTTTGATCCCAATTGAAATTTTTAAAATGTTTACTTAATTGAATTTTACTTGAGTAGCCACTTTCCTTCCAGATTACGAGTACAGTAGGGCAAGGACTGACCCAAGAACAAAAATATTTTTTAAATGCGTGTATGAATCGTGCTAGTAGACATCATAAATGTAATGACATTTTCTAAACTCTATCAGTCAAGTCTGAGTTGTGTTAGAATCTAATAAGCCCAGGGATGCCATGGCTACTGAGGAGTGAATTTCCTTATGTGATTGATACAAATTGCCAAGAACTCTTTTTCTGTGATATTAACTTTAGAAGGTTGGCCATTATGATTGGCAGCTGCCTGTTGTACTTCCCATCTCATATGTCCTCTAGGCAAATTGCATCTGAAAAACTCATCTAAAGAATTCAGATTGTTTCCTGCCAACCATTACGATTACTGTTAAATTGTCATTCATTTTTTCATTTGCATTTGCTTTGTTTTCTAGTTCCACTGTTATCAAGTTCTGGATGGAAATGGCAATGTGTGATGATGTGTTAATTATATTTTTATACCATAATGAATATCTGAGGTCTAAGAGACGGCATGGTTTTCTGTATATGTTAAAAAATAAGCAAGCAAATTTAAAAAAATGCACACACTATATGCAAATCCTTAGAATGCACAAAAGCCTCTGTCTTAATGTCTATGTAACTATGTTGTATTAGAGTTGTTTTATCTGAGTAAATTTAAGTCGAGGATTCATTTATTTTCTAAGTTTCCATGCTTTTTCACCCAATGAGTATTGATAAATGATATACCTTGAGCAATCTTTTTCTTTGAGGATCCCATTTAATTCTCATAATATACCTATGAGGTAAATATCACCTGTATTTTGCAGGTCAGAGAATAGATTCAGAGATAAAGTAACCTGATAATTACAGTGATTGTTATTATTACTAAAAAGAAACATTCAAAAATGATAATGCAAATGCCACATCAGGTAGTTATTATCTCCATGTTCCAGATGAACTAGTTTCAGCCCAGAGAGAAAAAGTATTGTGTTCAAGCCCACTCAACTCGTGCGTGTATATGACAGAGGCAAATATTTCAGGCTGGGACCAGTCTGATGGCAAAGCTGTGTTCTTCCCGGCTGACTGAGACTGACTTGTTTAACTAAGGGCTTTGCTCTCACCGGGGTGCCATTCTTGAGTGTATACAGCTTCCCTATAACAGGGAAATTACTGGATAAAATTGTATCCTGTCTTGTCCAATTATAAGACAATCAGTATCGGGAACACCTTACAGGCTAAAAGTGAGTGTTAATGTCTCCTTCCACCCCCGCCCCACCCCATCCCCACACAGCATACTTCAGTCTTGCTCTTAGGCAAATAAAACATGATAAGAAGCAGCAAATAAAAAAGAAAATCCTACTGCTGTTTACTGCTTTTTCCATTCTTTTCTCCTTAGCTGGTGCCAAGGTAATCACCTAATACACCACTCCCAGGAGCATTATGCTGACAGATCCTGATGCTCCACTTCTGTGTTTTCATTTCAGCTGTGCAGTTTTGTCTTCAGTCAAATGGAGATATGCTGTGAGAGATGCCGGATGGCATTTTTCAGATGGAAGTAAGGCTTACAGCTACCACTTCTTATTCTCAGTGGAAGGGAAAAGGAAAAAAATTAGAAAATGAAAAAATTGTAGTTTCTTCCAAATTGTCAAATCAAGGTGCTTTTCTAGCTGCATTCTCTGCACAATTAATCACATCAAACTCGTTGATGAAATAAAAGTTCTCCTCCTTGGCCCTATGCTAATTATTCTTGTCAATTATTTTTTTAAATTATCTTTCTATCACTGCTTCTGGAATAACCATCATCATTTCTATTTAAGAGGTTCCAGACATGACATACTTATAAGCATAATCCTTCGATGGTGTGTGGTCTGTCTGTGTTTTCAAAGAAAACAGAGGATGGAAATCAAATCCAGCCTCTGTACCTACTACCTTAGCATGGGTGAGTCTCTCAAACTGCTTCTGTTAATTATTAGCGGTGGGAATGCATACACACTAAACTCCATAATTGGTTGAGAGTTCACAGTATCTAGTTCATCTTTCTGTATTACAGGGTGTCTGATAGTGTGTTGGACAAAGCAGTGTGCTAATAGCCTGCTAAACTTCTAACTTTACACAAGTAATTAAAACAAGGATTAGACGGGGCATTTTGGACATTTGCCTTTGAGGACCACAATATCATAACTAATTCTTCAGTGGTTGAGTGAACCTATTAGCACCATGCTAGGCATTCTGCAGGGGTGGGTGGGGTCTAATGTCATTTAATTTCCATTCTCACTTTCAAGTAATTTATAATCTCAACAGCAAGGCAAAATATGTACATGTAACATTAGAAAATTAGGGATCAACGACTTGATGTAGATAGTAGTGCAGAGGACACTGTCATATCAAAGTCTCCATGTAGGAGGTTTGGATGGGAGGACATCATGGAACATGGATAAGAATAAAGAGGGTACAGTGGTGCAGTAAATATGGGCAGCAGGCAGATGGCATGATTGAATATGATATGTGAGAGTACTAAAAGGTCAAATGAATAGCAATATAGATAGATACATAGATAATTTATATGTATCATATAATAAAGTATTATCTACTTGGTCAAAAAGTCCTTGGTCAAATTCCTTTTCAGAGGTCTGAAATTCTACAATACTTATAATACAATTAGCTCTTCTCTTATAAAATTAACAAATTTTATGTAAAGTTAATCCCATTAAAATATGTATGTTTATTTCTCAGAAAGATAAATTTTGTGTTATTTTACAGCTGGAACATATGATACTTATAAAGTGTCACACAAGCTCTTTATCCAAAAGGGTAGATAATAATTTTCTTAATGCAGCTAGGAAATATCAGGGAGAGACAGGTCTTTCAAAAATATTCCGTATGAAACAAACAAGTTTGATCAGATGCCATCTGTAAAAATTTCTAAGAAAACAAATGTGGGATCTAACTTCTCTCATCCCATTAAATCAAACAATGAATTGAAGGTAGAACCCTCAGTGTCTACCCTCAAAATGTTAAGATATCCAATTATGCTTGAATATGTGAGAAAACAGATCATTTTTCAGGCAGAATCCAAAACAATGCTATTTCTGAGTGTGTTGAAATGATTGAACAGTGGAATAACACTTGGAATGGTGTCTAAATTTCTTCATGTTCTAAAAATTCAATTGCATTGCCTTCTGCCTGTTCTGCCTCACCAACAAGAATCTTAGGCCTAACTTAGAGAAGAGTTACTCCCGATTTTGATGAGGACATAAAACATAGCACACATGCATTATTAAATTTAATTCCCTAGCAGTCCTATGAAGTGGGCACAAAAATCTCAATCATTTTGTCCTTATGCATAAATAAGGAAAAGGGGTTACTTGTCAGAACTCTGAGTCTTCTTTAAAAATATATTTTATTAAGGAATTGAGTTATTGTACAATCATGAATGCATTTAAACTAACAATGATGTGCATATATACTTAAACCAGAATTACCCCCTAGATCCTTCCCTATTTTCCCTCCTTCTCCCCTCCCCCACCTTTTCTAGCCCCGCCCCCCCACCACTACATATCTATGATTGCCCTAGATTATGTGTTACTATGCCTTTGTTGGGTCTAATACATGAGTTTAACTACCTTTCACACAGGCCTGGGCTTAGCTCCAGTCTCCACAAATGAGTGAAAACATTTGACCCTTGATTCTCTGGGTTTGGCTAACTTTGCTCAAAATGATTTCTGCCATAGCCATACATTTACCTTCAGAGGCTGCAATTTTGTTGTTTCTAATTGCTGAGTAGAACTCCACGGTATAAATATACAAACTCTGAGTCTTAGACACCAAAATCATGGACAATGAAATACAAACTTTTTCTCCATTCAAGTGAAAATTTCTTCTTCTCCCTTTTTGCTTCCTTGTTTTGAATTTGACAACATACGAATTGTGGGAAAGAAATGCATTAGTCAAGATGGCTGTCCCTGGGAAGATGCTGGTGTGTGTGTGTGACTTCATCTGATCTATAAACTAGGGAGAGAGTCTTTGGTTTTGCTTACATCTGGATTTCATTTTGCTGTCTCAAATCATCGAAGGATAGCGAGTCAGACTAAGATCCTTAAATAACTGCATTCTCTTCCTCCCTACGATATCCCCTCTGCTTAGACAGTTTAGTTTTAGTAGGTCTGGAAATTATGAATCAGAAGGATAACCAACTGGCAGTGTTATCACCATCCAGGGGGGCTGGGAAGTTTTGGTCCTGTTTGGCCCCAGCAGATATGTTCTCTCTAGGATTTCATGGGCAGAGAAGCAGGTCCAGGAAGAGCAATGTGGCTCTCTGGCCTGCCAGTGGTGAAGACCATCTGGAGGAGTAGGCTTGAAAGGAGGGAGGATGGGGAGTTAAATAGGAAATAGGCCAGGAAGGGAGTGTAGCTTATATGATGATTTTCAGTTATTAGACATACAGAATGTCAGTCCTCATTTGTATTCTTGCTCAAAGCTGTGCTAATATTAGGGGCAACATGATCTCAATTATACAGATGAGTAAATTGAGGTTATGAAGCAGTAAATTGCTCAATGACTAGTAAAAATCAGTGCTGTGATTTGAACAGTGATCTGTTGAGTTTAGAATCTGAAAACTGGGATAGGATGGAGATAGTTTATGGAGGGAGCACCTTAAAAAACATGGACTTCTGTAATGAATAAAACTATGCATAGAAGTCTGAGGAGAAAAGCAATATAAGAAAATCTTGTCCTGGAAAGGTTTGTTTGATAATCCAAAGACCATTAATCTGTAGTGCATAAAAATTGGCCCTGGGTCTTAATTCAAAGGAATTGAAAGAACCATTTCTTGAAGCTTGAATCACTATTATTTTTAAACATGTTAATAGTTTTTACACATGTGCAGAAAGCACACACATGCACAAACACACACACACATGTGAAATGTTCTCAAAATAGGAAAAGTTGGAAATTCACAATTAAAGTTAAAAAAATATTCTGTATTGTAATATTTCTCAGAGTCTCAGATTTACCTATTTGGGTGTCTCTAGAGTAAATAATATGAAGAATTTCCTCAAACTATTTGCTAATGGGCCTGTTTTTGCTGATTGTGTGGTGATGTCGTGGAAGTAGTGATTTGCAGACTCTCTCCTGCTGACCTTTTGCTATGGTTTGAATATGACATGCACCCTCAAACTCATGAAGGAGTTTAATTTCCAAAGTCAAATGTTAATGGTACTAAGTGAGTGGAAGCTCGTGTGTGTGTGTGTGTGTGTGTGTGTGTGTGTGTGTGCACGCAAGCTACTGGGGACAGAAGCCAGGACTTCTTGCATGCTAAGGAGGCATTCTATCGGTGAGCTACAAGCCTACTCCATGAGGGTAGAAACTTAACCTGATTTGATGATTAGGGTTAAAGCCTTTGGAAGTAATTAGATTACATGAAATAGTTAGAGTGGAACCCTTGAGGGAAGTTCCGATGGCTTTATAAGGAGAGAAAGAGAGACAAGAAAGAAATATATACCTGCTCACACCATGATGTGATGAAATCAAGGGGGACCCTCATCAGAACCTGCACTATACTGTTTGGACTTCCATCCTCCAAAACTAAACTTCTTTTAAATTAAACAGACTAAATTAATGAAATAAACTTTACTTTTTAACCTACCTCTGGTGTTCATTACAGTAATGAAAAACAAACTAAAAGACCTTTCTACTGGAGGAAGAGATGGGTGCAGCATGACAGCTGCTTTGGCCCACAGTAGTTGAAAATAATGATTCCAGTGTCTGAGTAGACCTCTGTCTAGCAAAGGAAAGATAGATCAACTCTGCTCTGCAATTGCAAAACTGATTTGCACATTGCAACAATGGTCCTGATAACCAAGAGAACCAATTTGAACAAAAAACTTAAGAAGGTTTTACACATAAAAAGAAAATAAACTGAAAGTCATTAGCTTTACTCTTATATTTATGCATTAGTAAAAAAATAGAAGAAATGATAATTCAAATAATCAAAGTCTGATAAGAAAAGGAAATTAAATTATCAAATATCTGGGCCTATAGGGTAATAATATTAAAAACAAAACATCCAAAGCACAGATGACATAAGAAAATTATAAGATACAAAAAATTCTTTCTGCTGCAGGATAACAGAAAAATCTAGATGTTATTATTTGATGTGTTTATAAATGGAAAGGGTCCTGAAAGAGTATAAATGGGAGTATTATTGAATAATTCTCAAAGAAATTTAAAAGGATAAGTTAGTTCTTTCCTAAAAGGTTTGAAAATAAAGCTACTAAGCATAATTATATATTACAAGGCTTTTGGACAAAAAAGATTAATCAAAGAAATATATGAAATAATAAGAGAGCAAGAGAAGATAACAAGATTAGGCTTGGGGGGACTTTCAAACTCCTTAGTGTGATATGTGACTTGTGAAACTTTTTGAGACAAGGTTAAAGTGAGGGAAAAGGACATGATGGATTTTCTGAATGGCAGATCATAGATGTTTTTAATTTGCAAAGTCCTGACTGACAAGGGCTTTGCAAGCATGTCTGGTTAGGGTGAAATTTTCAGTCCAGCTATAAATAGATTTCAAACTCTCAGCTACATCAGTAGAAGTATAAATCAGCGCAAACTTTTGCAGGCTAGTATCAATCAAAAGAAAGTATTCTTTTTATTATGCAAATATATCACAGAAAGCTTTGGTCTAACGATCCCTTGATGTTCTCACCAATCTTCAGAATTATTCCAGTAGCAATGACATCTGGGGCTGGGTAAAACTCTGTCACTCTGTCACACCCAGAATTCCTTGTGGTAGCTGTGAAGGTGTCTTAGAGTTGAGTACCTCCAATTTTAGGAAATCTCTGCTTGAGCATCAATATCATGGTAACTAGGTTTTCAGCAAGACTCGAACTTAGGAAGCAAAAGGAAATTAAAAGAATAATGTAAATATCTTCTAAAACAAATATTTAGCTTTGGATATGTGTATATGTGAAATTATGAGCATGCACTAATCTTTAGATATTCTATATACAGAAAAGTTTGTTTATTAATAATCCTGCTCACTTGGGATTAATCAAATCTTTCTAAATCCTTTCAGGTGGGGAGTGGGAGACAAATTGCAGTAGCAAAGTTCCCAATATGTCTCTTCTTCATTCTCCTTGAACTGTGTTCTTGGTTGTCAATGTCCATAAAAGATCTAGTTCTGAAAATATCTTGGCCTTGTGGTCTTTCAGATTCCCTCTTCATTTTATTTAAACTTCAAAAATGTTTTTGAACAAGTGTGTCTGCCTTTTCTACAATTGCTGCCATTGCCAGCCTATTGCTGTGGTTAGCCTTCTCATTTAGCTCTTCATCCATGTACTTGCATTATTCTAAACAGAGACATCTCTCAGTTCAGTCAAAAAAAAATTATAAAATTTTCTTTTATCCTTGTGGTAAGGTATTCTAGCATAGAATTATGTGCTATTTTTTATACTGAATGGATTTTCTGATTGGGTTACTGTGATGTTTTGGATATGATGTGTGTCACCCCAATGGTTAGGGTAAATCTTGGTCCTGATTGTAATGCTATTGATAAGTGGTAGATTATTAAGAGGTGGGGCCTAGTGGCAGATGAACAGGTCAGGTGGTATCACTCTTGGAAAGGATTAATGTAATTCTTGAAGTATTTGGTTAGTATTTACAGGAAAGGCTTGTTATAAAGCAAGGATACCACACATACTTGGCTTCTGTCTGTAACCATTTCACTCTCTGCTTCCCTATCACATTGTGATGCATTTAGTGGGCTCTTGCCAGGAGATTAGCACCATCATGTTTGGACCTCCCAGACACCAGAGTGATGAGCCAATAAATCTCTTTTCTTTCCAAGTTACTCAGCCTCAGCTATTTTGTTCTAACACAAATTGATTAAGATAGTTACCAATACAACAACCAACCAAACAACAATTTAAGCATTCAGTTGAAAACCACACACATTAATTAACTGCTTAATATGGACCAATTACTGAGTAAAATGCAACTCAGTTCACTACAGGATCTAGGTAAGCCACAATATAATAAGTACTATGGTATGAGGAGGAGGTATTCTATAATACAAAGCAAAGAAGAGTCAGAGGAAGATTTATAATGAGGATTTTTTTATTAAGAAGTTGAATTGTATAATCGTGAATGCACATAAAGTAACAACATGATATGCATTTGAACCTAAACCAAAGTTACCCCCACATCACCCATGCCCAGTCTCTTTATTCTTCTATATATCATCCCTACAGCAAATATAAATGTTTATATATATATGTGTGTGTATGTGTATGTATGTATGCATGCATATATATATGTATGTATATCTTTGTGAATTTTCCAGAATTAAATGATTGCATAAGTATTATTTGGCTTCTCCAGTGTGGGGGGGGCAGTGGTGGTAAAGAGTATGCTACATTTTTTATTATCTCCCAAGATCTCTCCCTAGCATCCCTCCTTCTCCCCTCCCACCTCTGCCCTACATATCTATGATTCCCTTAGATTATGTGTTGCTATGCCTTTGATGGGTATAATACATGAATTTGAAAATCTTTTACCCAAGCCTCGGTTTTTCTCTAGCCACCCTATATATAAGATTGTGCGCTTTCAAGAATTAAATGATTGCATAAATATTATTCATCTTCTCTGGAGAGTAAATAGTAAGCTACATTGTGGATTCCCCCCTAGATCCCTCCCTGTCATCCTTCCCTCTCTCCACCCTCCAGCCTCTTCCCTCCCCACATCCTACATATCTATAGCTCCCCTAGATTATATATTGCTTTGACTTTGGTGAGTTTAGTACATGAACTGGACCTTTCACCCAAGCATGGATTTTGCTCTAGACTCTATAAATGAGGGAAAACATTCGACATTGAGTCTCTGGGTTGGGTTAAATTTGTTCAGCATAATTGTTTCCATTGCCATCCATTTATCTTCAAGGGCCATAATATCATTGTTTCTAATAGCTGAATAGAATTCCATAGTATATGTGTGTGGGGATATGTATATATACACACATACATATACCACAGCTTATGGGTACATTCATCCAGTTAGAGGCATCTGGGTTGATTCCATAATTTAATCATTATAAATTGAGATTTATAAATTTGATTTTTGCTGTCACTGTAATGTGCTAATTCTAGATCTTCTGGGAAAATACCAAGAAGAGGGATAGCTGGATTGTATGGTGGTTCCATCCCTAATTTTTTGAGGAGTCTCAACAGTGCTTTCCAGAGTGGCTGTACCAGTCTGCAGTTCCACCAACAGTGTGCTACTGTTCCTATCCTCCCACAATGTGTCCAGCATCTGTTATTGTTTATGTTCTTCACCTTTGCCAATCTGATTGAAGTGAGGTGAAATCTTAATATAATTTTGATATTCATTTTTTGATTACTAGTGATTTAGAACACTTTCTCATGTATTCATTGGCTTGCTCACTTTCCTCTGTTAAGATGGTTCTGTTTAGCTCTCTGGCCCATTTATTGATTGGATACTTTGTGTATTTGATAATTAAGTTTTGGAGTTCCTTGTAAATATTGGATATCAGTCCCCTGTCGGAGGAATCACAAGCCATGATTACCTCCCATTCTGTAGACTGTCTTTTGACAATCTTTGGCCACTTCTTTGGCTGAGCAAAAGATTTTTAGTTTAATAGCTTCCCACTCATTGATTCTTGACATTAATTCTTTAGCTTTTGAAGTCTTCTTGACCACAAGTCTTTGTCTACTCCCATGTGCTGGAGTGTTGCTACTAATATTTATTCTAGTAGTTCCAAGATAGATGGTTTAATTCCTAGTTCCTTGATCCATTTTGATTTAATTTTTATGCAAGCTGAGAGATAAGGATCTATTTTCAACTTCCTGCAAATGTCTTTCCAGCTTGTCCAGCTACACTTATTGAATGGGCTGTCATTCCTCCATGTTATATTTTGATCACCTTTTTCAAATATCAGAAGTTTAATGAAGGGTTTGTTTCAGAGTCTTCTGTTCTATTCCATTGGTCTTCATTCCTATTTTGATACCAATACACCATGTTGGTTTTGTTACTACAGCTTTATAGTATAATTTTAGAATGGTATTGTGAAACTACCTGTTTTGTCTTCTTGGTTAGTAATATTTTGGCTATTCTGAATTTGTTGTTGTTCCAAATGAACTTCAGGATTGCTTTCTCTCTATCTGTAAAGAATGACATTGGTAACTTGATGGGGATTGCATTGAATATATAGTGCTTTTGGCAGAATAGCCATTTTAATTATATTAATTCTGCCTAACTAAGAGCATGTATGTAACGTCTTTCCATCTTCTGAGGTCTTCTTTAATTTCTTTCTTCAATGTTTGATAATTTTCATTTTAGAAGTCTTTTGCTTCCCTTGTTAGATTAATTCCCAAGTATTTTGTTCTTTTTGAGGATATTATGAATGGGACAGATTTCCTGATTTCTTCTGCTCTATTATTGTTAGTGCATTGGAAATCTATTAATTTATGGCTATTATCTTGCCACTTTGCTAAATCTGTTTATAAACTCAAGCAGTTTTCTGGTGGAGTTTCTTTGATCTTCCAGATACAGGATCGTGTTTTCAGATGTAGTGGAATTCTTTACTCTTCTGATTTGCTTATATTTGAAATCTTTGTTAGATATAAGTATTGCAACACTAGCTTGCTTTCTTTGACCGTATACATGGCAGAATTTTTTCTATCCTTTCACCCTCAATCTGTGGTTGTCATTGGCTGTAAGGTGGGTCTCTTGTAAGTATCACATTGATGGATTTTATTTTTTGATCCAATCTGCTGAGTGGTGCATTGAGACCATTCATTTTCATTGTTAGAATAGTTGTGTGTTAATTCATATTCACCTTGTTTATTAGTGAGCTCTGTGCTGTATTGGTTGTCTATTGATAGCATGTACTTTTATTGAATTGCCTCTATGGATTTTGAGGAGTGTTTGCTTGTTCTTCTGTCTGGTGTTATCTTTGAGTACTCTTTCTAATGCTGGTTTTCTGTTCACAAATGCTGCAAGTTTGATCTTATCACAAAAAATTATTATTTTCCCATCAAATTTGAAGCTGAATTTTGCTGGGTAATGCATTCTTGGCTGGATGTTGTGGTCATTGATACATTGAAGGATCTCCTTGCAGGATCTTCTTCCTTCTAGAGTCTGAGTTAAAAAGTCAGACATGATCCTTGTTGGTTTGCCTTTGCATGTGATTTGGCATTTCTATGTTAAATATTTTAGTATTCTTTCCTTGATTTCACTGTTGTACATTTTGAATATAATGTGTCTTGGTGAGCTTTTCATTTTATTAGGCCTATTGGGTATTCTATAAGCTTCCCGGATGAGTAAATCTGACTCTATTTTTATATGGGAAAATTTTTCTTTAACTATTTCCTTGACAATGTTCCTTATACCATTCATTTGCATTTTGATTTCTTCCTGTATCCCAATTACTCTTAGATTGTTTCTTCTAAATTCATCCCAGACATTTTGAAAATTCTTTCATGTTCTGTGAGTTTTTTATTTATTTTTTGTCATCCATGTGCTTAAGCTTGTTCAGCCTGTCCTCGTTGTCAGAAATTCTTTCTTCAAGAGCTTGAGGTTCTGTTTTCTATAGAAGTTAGTCTATTATTAAATTCTTCCATGGTTCCTCTCATATCATTGACTGCAGATTTTTAGCTCCATTACTTTCTTTTTCAGTATGTTTATTTCATCTCTTGAGTTTTCTTACTGAGTCCCTTCATTAAGTCTTCTTTTACTTCATTGTTCCTTTTCATTATCAGATCATTGAAAATTTGTTCTAAATTTTCATCCTGCTCCCTGACTCTAGGCTCCTTTCTAGGGGATTTGTGGGTTTGAGTGAACATCTTCTAGTTCAATTCTTCATCTTTGAAAAATTTCTTCTGGATCTTTGAACTGAGGTTCCTTGTGTGGAAGCAAGACAAGTCTCTAGGTTCTTCTTCTTTACAGGTCAAGAGTTGGGTTAGATACCACCACTCTGATGACCACTATTGTCTTCCAGAAAGCTGTTTCTGCCTGGAGCCTTGTTTTACTCCACCCTTTGGATATAGGTTCTAGGACTCAGACTTGGCACCTTGTGGGATTGCTGGGCAGCCTGCTGAAGCTAAGTGTTAGGGGTGTGTTGCTGGGTGCCAGGGTCCCAGAGGTGTGGGGTGGGCCAGAACAAACCAACCTATGTGCTGCTGCACTGGGATCTGGGATCCTTGGTGGTGGGATGGGCCCAATTTCTCTGCACCAGACAGGTATGTGTGACAGCTGGGTGGTGTCTAGGTATGGATTCCTTGGAGGTGTCCAGTGTACCTGCCAGGGTGGGACTGGAGTCCTGGGCATCCACAGATGCAGGGTGGGTCTGCACAGATTACTTCTCGCTCCTTAAATTGAAGTGAATTCTTGGCCTGAGATGCGTTTCTGGTTGTTTCTCTTTATATCTTTGCTGTTGGATTGGGAGTTTTGACCTGTCCCTTACATGAGTTGGGGCATTGTCAGGAAACTTGAGTTCAGAAGCCAAATCTCCTGCCTGTGAAATGTTAACATCCAATAAGATTTCTAGTTCCTTATGAGCTAATGGGAGATCATCAATATGGATAACCCATGCACACAATAAACAGTATTAAATTGGTTAATTAGTACTGACTATATCTATTGCAATGTTAAATTCCACAATGAATGGTAGTGTTAGCTATTACTTTCAGTGACAATAGTATTATCATCTATGTCAGGCTTCAAAGCATACAATAGTTATTGAGTCTTGTCATTCATAGCAGTAGTTGTTGCACAGCATTAATGATGGAGGTTCAAAAGCTATAAACTAATTAGAAGCACAAGAAAGAAGGAAATGTACAAGGAAGTTGGAGAGGAGGTTGTAATATCTGAGCAAGAACAGAGAGAAAGTGGAGGAGGTGCAGGATTTGCCAGGGGTGGGGGTGGGTGGGAGCAGGACCAGAGGG
Organism: Aplodontia rufa; assembly: GCA_004027875.1. NCBI lineage: Eukaryota > Metazoa > Chordata > Mammalia > Rodentia > Aplodontiidae > Aplodontia > Aplodontia rufa. The sequence goes on along the minus strand of PVKS010014077.1, from coordinate 28,687 downwards.
AGAAGAAAGAGAGGTACCAAAGTAGAGGAAGGGTGAAAGAAATATTTATAGAATTTGGGCGATAACATAAGAAAGGGTAGAAACATAGTACAGTAAAACTTTGCAACTGGGGCACAATATAATTCAAACACTAAATGTACTGATCAAAATCCCAACCCTTAGCAAGCAGGAAAAGGATAAACATTTATATTGAAGAAAATGCTCAGAATTAAGGCTTATCACATGAGCCTTCTGGCTGGGGGTGGGGATGGACAAGGCTGAGTAAGGCTTGCCTGCATTCCACAAACCCAAATCCTCCTGAGCTAAGTGAAGACTGGGCCTTTTCCATGCCTCTTCTTCCAGGTTTAGCCCGTGAACCATGGATGGGTCATGGTGGAATTTTGGAGTAGCCTGCCTTCTCTGACATGCTAACTCCCCGTAGCTTGGCATTCTGTTCAAAAAACTCCCAATTTTCCTCTTTACAGTTAGCTGAGAGACCGTTCTCCCTTTCACAGTGGAGGTACAGTTCGGGTGTCTCTAGTTGAGTGTGATGCATGGTTCCTTATAGAACTCGGCCTCTCTGTGGCAGATTGGATCACAGGTTATGGTTCAGCTCCTACCCCACTCCCATTACTCCCCACTAGTTGGGAGTAATGGTGGTCACAGCTGCAGCTGCCGTGTCCTGGCTGGGATGGGTACAATCTCTCTTTTCCACTTGCTGCACCCAAATCTCTCATCTTTCAAAAATTTCCCCTAACTAGCATTGTGTTCCAGTGATAATTTTCCCTTAAATGTACCTTGCAGCGAAGGAGCTCTCCTGGAGTTTTTTCATCCACTCATGGAACCAAATGAGAAGCAGACTTCCTGCAGCTTGCTATCTTGAAATCCGTCTTGGTGTGTATGTGTGTGTGTGTGTGTGTGTGTTTCTGTTTTAAAGAGAGAGAGGGACAGTGAGAGAAAGAGAGAGAATCAATTTGATTCAGTTTTTCATGTGGCTTTCATTGCTCCGACACTTCATTGCATATGTGGTGCTAGGGTTCAAACCCGTGTCCTTGTGCTTGCCAGGCAAGAGCCATAACCACTGAGCACCGCTTCAGCCCCTCTTGATGTGTTTTTGAATGTGATTTACTAGAACCTTATTAAGGATTTTTGGTCTATGTTCATCAGGGATATTGGTCTGTAGTTTTCTTTTTTTGATGTGTCTTTGTTGGGTTTTGGCATCAGAGTTATGGTTGCCTCATAAAAACTGTTTGGGAGATTTTTCTCTTTTCAATTTCTTAGAATAGCTTAATAAGGAGAAGTCTTAGCTCCTCCTCATAGGTGTGATAAAACTCAGTGGGGAATCCATCAGATCCTGGGCCTTTCTTCTTTGGAAGCCTTTTAATTGCTTTATAGATTTCAGAGCCTGTTATTGGGCTGTTGAGAGTATCAATATTGTCCTATGTCAATTTGAGGATGTTATTTGTGTTTAAAAAGTTGTCCATGTGTTCCACATTATCCTGTTTAGAGGAGTAGAGTTTTTCAAAATATATTTTGATAATCTGTTGGATTTTTATGGGGTCCGTGGTGATTGCTCGCTTTTCATTGTTGATTTTGTTGATTTGCTTCAATTCCTTCCTTCTTTCAGTGAGATTGGCTAAAGGACTGTACATTTTATTCATATTTTTGGAGTACTAGCTCTTCATTTCATTGATTCTTTTTATTGTTCTTTTGTTCTCAATTTCATTCACTTCAGCTCTGATCTTGATTATTTCCTTTCTTATGCTGTCTTTGGAATTTGATTGTCCTTCCTTTTGTAGGGATTTGTGGTGGAGCATAAAGTTATTTTTTTGAGACCTCTCCTGTTTTAATGTAAGCACTCAGTGCTAAAAAATTTCCCCTTAAGAGTGCTTTTATGCTCTCTAAAAGGTTTCAATATGTTGTGTCTTTATTTTTTGTTCTCTCCTTGGTTTGTGCTCCCAAGTCTTCTTGGATCCATTCTTCATTTAATAGGGTATTATTCAATGTCCATGTATATGAGTGTTTTCTGTTATGTTTGCTGCTAATTGCTAGGGTCATGGCATCCTGGTCTGATAGGATACATGAAATAATATCTACTTTTTTATCTTTATTGCGATTTCCTTTGTGAACCAGAATATGATCTATTTCTGAAAAGGTTCCATATGCTGCTGAGAAGAAGGTATATTCAGCCAATTTGGGGCGGAATATTCTGTAGATATCATTCAGTCATTTTGATTTATGGAGTTGTTTAGGCTAGAGATCTCTTTATTGTTTTTTTTTCTTTCTTTCTTTCTTTTTTTTTTTTTTTTTTGCTTTGATGATCTCTCTATTGGTGATAAAGTAGTATTAAAGTCTCCCTATATTATCATGTTGAAGTCCACGATTGGTTTTATGTTATGGAGTAATTTTGTTTTCCACATAGTTGGGAGTTTTGATGTTGGGAGTGGCCTTTTTCATATCTTCTGATTTGCTTATATTCAAAATCTACTTTGTCAGATATAAATATTGGAACACCAGCTTGGTTTCTTGGGCTGTATGCCTGGTAGATTGTTTTCCATCCTTTCACCCTCAATCTGTAGATGTCATTGGCTGTAAGATGGGTCTCATGTAAGCAGAATATTTTTGGATTTTGCTTTTTGATCCAATCTGCTAATCTGTTTCTTTTGATTGGTGCATTGAGACCATTCACATTCAGTGCTAGGATAGTTGTGGTTGTGATTCATAGGCATCTTGTTTTTTTAGTAAATTCTGTGATGTCTTGGTTGTCTATTGAAAGCATGTACTATTATTGATTTCCTCCATTGGTATTGAGGATTGTTTGCTTGTTCTTCTATCTGGAGTTTATCTTTAAGGATTCTCTGTATTTCTTTTTTTTTTTTCCTGTTCAGGAATGCTGCAGATTTGATCTTATTAAAATGTTCTTCTTTGCCCATTGAATTTGATGCTCTTTTGGTGAGTACAGTTTTCTTAGTTGTAGGTTGTGATCATTCAGATATTGAATGATCTCATTTCAGGATTTCTTGCTTCTAGAGTCTGAGCTGAAAAATCAGAGGTGATCCTTATTGGTTTGCTTCTGAATGTGTTTTGGCATTTCTCTCTTGAAGATTTTAATATTCTTTCCTTAATTTCCCTGTTATACATTTTGAATATGGTGTGTCTCAGTGAGCTTCTCATTTGATTGGGCTTATTCAGTGTCCTGTACTATTTCTGTATGAGAATTTCTGACTCTATTATGATATGGGAAAAATTTTCCTTTAACTATTTCATTGAGAATGTTCTTTATGCCATTCATTTTTTTTCAACTTATTGTATTCCAATTACTCTTAAATTGTTTCTTCTGATTTCATTCCAGACATTTTGAAAATTCTGCTGGTGTTCTGAGGTTTTTTTTTTTTTTTTTTTTTTTTTTTTTTTTTTGTCGTCTGTGTGCTTAAACTTTGCCTATCTTCATTGTTTGAAGTTCTTTTTACAAGAGCCGAGGTTCTGGTTTCTATAGAGGTTAGTCTATTATTAAATCATTCCATCATTTCTCTGATATGATTGACTGATATTTTAGATCTATTACTTCCTTTTTGAGTATGTCTATTTATTTGATAGTAGAGTTTTTCATCTTTTGAGTTTTCTCACTTAGTACCTTCATTTAATCTTCTTTTAGTTAATTGTTCCTTTTAGCAATCAGATCATTGACAACTTGTTCTAATTTTTATCCCACTCCCTGTCCAATTTGCTCCTTGGTACTGGAGTTGTGGATTTGAAGTTTTATTCCTCATTTTTGAAATACTTCTTCTGGATCATTTAATTGGGTTCCCTTGTGGAAGCAAGGCGGTTCTCCAGGGCTTCTTCCTTGCAGGTTAAAGGTTGGGTCAGACACTGCCTCTGATGACCACTTTCTTCCAGAAAGCTGCATCTGCCTGGAGCCTTGTTTTGTTGCACCTTTTACATCTAGGTCCAGGATTTGGATTTGGAACCAGGTGGGGTTGCTGGGCAACCCACCATGTTAATGATGCTAAGCAGTATGTGTGCATCACTGGGTCCTGGTATCCTAGAGATACAGGGCAGACCTGAACAGACCTTCTTTATGCCTTGCTGGGACCTGGGATTCTTGCTGGTACATATGGGCCCAATATACCTGGACCTGGTGGGTGTGTGTGATAACTAGGCAGTGTCTGGGCTTGGAGTCCTCAGGGGTGTCCTGCATACCTGCCAGGGCCTAGGCTACATTCCTCTAATTAGGATGCATTTGCTGAGTCTTGAAGTTATAAATTATTAGGTTGAGCTTAGATTTCAGTTCTCCCGATAGTCAGTGGCCTTTTTACTATACTGTCCATAGTTTTTCCTTTGAAATGAGTTAACTTCAAAAGATTAAAGTTTAAAGACATCAAATCCATATAAAAAGGATAGAATATATATATATGTGTGTATATGAATGTGTGTGTATATATACATATGTGTATATATGCATATGTATTTCTCTTTCTTTTGGTTAGTTTGACTAAGGATTTACCAAACTCTTATCTTTCCAAAGAACCAAGTTTTTGGTGCATTGATCCTTTGTATTTTTTCTTTCTTCACAATTTCATTAATTTCAGCTCTCATCTTAATTATTTCCTGTCATCTACTAATTTGGAAAAGATTTTGTTATTCTTTTTCTAAGGCCTTGAGATGTAACATTAGATATTTTAAATCATTCTTTTTTTTTTAAATGTAGGCACTCAATGCTATAAACTTTCCTTTTAGAACTGCCTTCATACTGTCCCAGATATTTTGATATGTTGTATTTCTGTTCTCATTTGTTTCTAAAAATTTTTAATGTCTCCCCTGATTTCTTCTATTACCCATTCTTCATTCAAAAGAGTATCATTTAATCTTTAAGTGTTACAATGATTTGGCTTCTCAAAATTTTATTAATTTCTAATTTCATTACATTATGATCTGATAGGATGGAAGTCATTGCTTTAATTTTATTTCATAAAACTTGGTTTTTGTTCTAAAAATTTGTTTTCCTGATATGAGAATAGCTACCTTTCCTTGCCTTTGTTCTCTGTTTGCATGGTATATCTTTTCCCATCCTTTCACATTTGGCTTGTGGATATGTTTGCCTATAGGTGAGTCTCTTATAAACAACCTGTGATTTGATTTTGTTTTTAATCCATTCTGCTAATCTTTTTAGTGGAGAGTTTAGACTATTTATGTTGCTGTTATTATAGAGAAATGATTTTTATTTTCTGCCATTTTGATTAATTTGTGATGCTTAATTCAGCCTTGATTCTCCATTAATTGACCATTCATCAAGTGAGATTCCATATCCTGGCTCTGATATTTGTTTTTCATTTCTGCATAAAATGTTTCATTGAGTATCTTTTGTAGTGTAGACTTAGTGGCTGTGAATTCCTTTACTTTCAGTTTATCAAGGAAGTTTTTATTTCATCTTCAATCCTGAAGGATTATTTTGCCTCAAAAAGCCATCTTGGTTGATATTTGTTATCTTTCAGGTTTTGGAGTATATTATTCCAAGCCTTCCTAGCTGTTAGCATCTGGGATGAAATATAAATAAAAAATTGAATAGGCTTATCTCTAAATGTGACCTGCCATTTTTCTCTTGTGACCTTTAGAATTCTGTTCTTGTTCTGTATATTACAGATTTTAAATATAATGCATCTTGAACAGAATCCTTTTTGTTCTTGTCTGTTTGGAGTTCTAAATGCCTTGTGTTTTGTATTTCCATCTCATTTCTAAGGTTTAGAATTTTTTTCTAATATTATTTCATTTAAAATGTTGTGTATTACTTTAATTTGCTTTTCTTTACTGTGACCTGGGTTGGGCAAATGTCTTGGTGACAACATTTTCAATTAATTTGAACTTATTTGTATGTCCAGTTTCTAATACCACATTGAGAGGAGATACTATAGCCAGTTCATAATCATGCATTATATTAATAATTATTTTTTTAAAAACTTTATCAACAATGTTTTTCAGCAGTCCACTAATTTGATTGATAAAGTAGAGTGGTTTTCTTGAATTGGTTGAGAAATTAGATAGTAAGGAAAGTAAAAATTGTCTTTGAACTAAATTTGGCTCTTTGGTCTCCCATTGCTTCAATTCTGGGCTGTGGAAGAATTGAGACTTGCTCTTTTCCTCCATCCATTTTCTGGGAGGCAGTTTATTTATTTATTTTTTCCTTGGTCAACTTTTTGAATTAGAATATTTTCTTTCTGGGGTTTCGGTTATTGTGCAGCTTGTTTATTCTCAATTATGACCCTAAGTGGTCAAGCTTGTTAGAAGAATCTATCTGCAAGACTTCACTGCAGAGTTTCACTAGTTTCTTGGCTTGTCTGCTCTAATACCCATCTCTTTCTGGGAATCTCAGATAACATGCTTGCGAGAGAAAAGTAGAATGTGTCAGCCTGCTCTTCAGCCCTTTCTTAGAAGAAATGACTCAGGGATCAGCATATTTGGTGTGAATTTAATTGTTCTCACCTTCCCAGCCAGTGCCAGCCAGACTCCTCACCCCAGATTTTAAATTGCCTATTTCAAGTGAAAGAATTCTTTGCTCTTCTCATCTTTGTAGACTTCATGTGTCAGTGCTGAATTGTTGTGATGATAGTGTGTCTTCTTCGGAACCACCATATTCTGGTCCACAAAAGGAGAAACCATATGAATTAAAGGGACACTAAATATAGTTCATTAAGGGTGAAGATGTTAGGGTATGAAGGCAAAAGGAAAGTTGTGATATTCAAAAGGTTGGAAGAGAAAAAGTAGAAGCAAGGTTATGCGTGTAGACCCTAACAAAGGAAGAAGTGAAAAAGTAGAAAAGAGAAAACAAGATGTGTAGCTGTTAGAGGGAGGGAGAGTGAAGAGAGTAAGAGTTCCCAATATCAAACAACAAACCTAAAATAGATAATAAAACAAAAATTAAAAACCCAAAGAAAAACAAGCAAGCAAGCAAGCAAAAAAAAAAAAAAGTCACAATGTCTTGGAAAAGTGAACAAAATAGTAAAATGTTTATAAAAGGAGAAGAAATGATAAAATAGGGAAAAAAGAAATATATGTATATGCATGAACCAATCAACAAATATAACCAGAACAAAAACTAAAAAAAAAGAAAAAGAGAAAAATTATTAATTCAAAAATGCTTAAATATTTCCACTGTGTGTGATAGCTGAAGTTGAGTATTTACATTCTATTCCAGACCGTCATTCTGTCCTTTACTTTTTGGGATATGTGCCTAAAGGAAGGAAGCCAGGGCTGGTGATATGAAACTCAACCTCCTTTTGTGACTTTTTCCACCCTGCCTGCTGTAGTAAATTGGATGTGTAGCTGGATGAGATGGTTCTCAGCTTCACTGCTCAGGCGGCATGGAACTGGTAGTATCTTTTGTTGGGATTTTGTATGGACATCACAGATGAATGCTTTTCTTGGTTGGAAGTGGTACAAGATCTAGTTGGGAAGTCTGGCTGTTGGGGTTGAACTCTAAATGAAACTTTGTACCTTTGTTTGGAGTACTTAGGAGCTATTAAATCCTTGCACCTCTGGGACTTGAGTAGATATTAAAGTTGGCTAGGTATCTGGGTTTCTAGCATCTCCCCAGAGTTCTACTCATGGGGCATGTTGACAGACCTCTCTAGATTGATGGTGCATGGCAGGTTTCCTTTAAACCACCCACCATCCAAATATTAATTTCTAAGTGTAATCATGCCTATCCAATTAATCTAATTTTCCTCCATCTTTTTCAGTTGGTCATTTCACTACAAAGCTCAAAACAAAATTGGGTTATACTCTCCTGTCCCTCATGTAATCATATCTATCTGGTCAATTTCCTTAATCCTTTCTTGCTCATGGCTGGTTGCAGACCACAGGACTTAAAGGGAGAGCAGGTAGCACTCTCCTCTCTACTTTTGTCTTGAATCTCCCTAGATCCTTCATTCTCTCTGTTTTGGGATTGTGATTTTCCAGCTGTGATTTAGGTCACTCAGTTAGCATTGGCTGAAACAGAATGGAAGTTTTTGTTAAGGACTCTTGGGGTTCTTTAGGAACAAGACTCAGCATAAACTTCTCTAGCTGGATTCCTACCTCAGTTTTTCTCTTAAAAGTTCAGAAACACAGAGCATGATTTGTGTGCCAAAATGTTCTGTTTCTCTTTCCCTTTGTGTTTCTCCTCCCCGCTACCTGCTCCCAGCTGCTGCTGATCTTGGTCATATTTCCTTATGTCTTCCACTTACTACACCAGAAGCTCTGGGCTTCTCTAAACCTCTGACAAATAATTATTTATTATGGTATTCTTCAGACACCAACCTCATTATTAACCTGTATTCCTGTCATTCAAATTCCCAACAGCAGAGCAAACGGAAAGTGTCTCCTTCCTTTATTCTGCCTTGCTGGATTATTAGAATAGCCTCCTTTTCACATTGCTAAACTTATTTTCCACACTGAACCGAAAGTGCTACTTTTAAAATCAATTGTATCAAAAGAACTACCTTCTTTGAATCTCTCATATGTTCCCATTGCTAATTTTAATTATAACTTTATCAAGATATATTTTATGAAATAAAATTCACCCTTTTAAAGTAAGCCTTTCAATATTTTAGCATATTCAGATCTATAAAAGCATCATTACTATCTCATTTTTATCATCTCCAAAAGAAGTTTGTATGTATCCATTAGTAGTCATTCTCCATTATCCCTTCCCTTCAGCCCTTGAAAACCACACATAATAAATAAATAATAAAAGTAATATAATTATACCACTTTGTTGCTTTTTTTTTTTTTTTTTTTTTTTTTTTTTTTGGATAAAGACAAAACTCGTTAAGCTTGGCTCCAAAAAAGTAGAATGGCCCTTAGGTTGTCTTGTGCCTCATTTCAATTTGTGCCCTTAGTCTTTTGTTTGTAGTTTTACTAGACTTCTTTCCTTACTACCTATGTGCCAGGTTTCCTCTTCTGCTTGGGTTGTTTTCCTCTCTTCTTACTCTTATTTTCTAATAAACTCTGATATGTTGTTTAATCAAAGACCATGTGCTATTTTTTGAAGTTAGTCTTCCCTCACCCTTCTGAATAGCTCCAATCTTCCAAATTCAGGGTCGGATGGCACAGGGTGCTTCTATTCTGCAGCACTGTTAGAGTCACAATATCCATTTGTTTTTGTAATTATTTGATTAATTTCTTATCTCTTCTGATCCAAGCTCCACGAGGGCAGGGATGGTGTATGTTTTCATATATTATTTTTGCCCTAGTGTTTAGCACAGAATATGAAAGAAAGTTGAAATAAAATAGTTGCAGAAAATAGATATTAAAGTTGAGATAACATTAGAAAAAAGAAGAAAACATTGCAATATTTAGTAGTGAGACAATGCAACAATTGTTAACAGGATTTGTTTCTGGCATTCTAGGATCCTTTAGCATCTTTAGTACCTCCTTGCCTCACTTTTCCTATCTGTAAAATTGGAATTGCATTTGATTTTTTGTATTCTAGACTAATTCAAAGACTAAAATTAGGAAATGTATTTGCATAAGGTTTGCAAACCATGTTATTTTAAAGTGTTCCTATTAATCATTAAGAAATATGTATTAAAAATCATTAAGAAATATGTATTAAAATTTATTTGTTATCCACAGAGTATAAAACCAGAGTGTATGGAAAAATTAAAAGTGATAAAAATCTCTTCATTTTTATACGTACAACACATATGTGTTAGTTATAAATAAATTAAATCTATTCTTGGATTAATAAGAATGTGAAAGAACTTTTTTATTTTATATAAAAAGGAAGTGATTGGATCTAAGACAAGAAAGACAACATATGTGAAAACAAGATTAGATAGCAGCCAGTACAATGAATGCTAGCCCAAATCCCTAATATCAGAGCTTCAGCTCCTCCAATAACATGTTCAAGGTGAGATTTCTGAGTTGAAGTGATGGGAGATTTATGTAAGAAGAAAAAAGTAAAGATATATTTGAAAATCAATGATGTATTTGAAATAACTATTTTACTTCACATAATGGATATATTATATAGCTCTAATTTAAGTATTTCTAAGTTCTATGTGCTAAAATACTAATCAGTAGGTTGTGTAGGATAAAACTTTATGTGGAATCCAAGCAGTGTCCTGGAGAGGATGAAGATGGTGTTAGTAATAAACATAGCACCTGTTTAATAAATAGGTTATATAAATGAATTATTTATATTGACATATGATTCCTAAGAGATTATTATTTGATTTCGTTGCACATTGCCAGGAGCAGAAAGACCATTTATGATTGCTTAATTTCCTAATGTTACAGACTTTTAGGATGTACAGGTCCTCAAGCTTCATGGTGTTACAAACCAAGGCCGGTTTGCTCTTTCTGGATCTATAGCTAATTTAGTGGAAGAAACTGGCCAAGAGCACAGATATTGGAATTTTTAGTATAAAGTTGTTTTCCACTATTCACTATACTCATTACTAATTGAAATGTAAAGAGAAGAAAAATGGTGGAATTATTGGAAATAAATATACTTGGTGGATGAGGAAGATAACTTAAATTGCCTTATTGGCTCCATCCCATCAACAGCTAGCTCCACTTTAAGCTTTACAGCCAGAGTTCAACTCATTTGTATTTCCCTTTGAAGCCCATGTCAAAGGGCATCTAATCTAGTTTCAGTATTATTATTTCTAATTTGTCCCTTTGAGTTTTAGGGCTACCATGATTAATGTCTCATTGAAAATATTAACCAGGAAAGATTTGGGATGAAGGCATGGATTTAATATCCAGAAGTCCTTGTTATGTTGTTCTTTTTTGTTCTAACTCTACTAGACATCAACACATGTCAGTTAAGGAACCAAACATTATATTAATAGTAGCTGAGAAATAGATTAAATTGTTCAAGGATAGTCAACATGTCAGGTTGTAAACATTTTCTCAGCTGTTAAACCATGTCACAAGAGATTTTTAAAAAATCACCCAGACTCTACATAGTTTCTTCAATACCTTGACATTTACTTCTACATAGTTTAGTAGCAAGTATTTTACGTATTCAGTTAATACCTGCAGTATACATACGTACTTTATATATATCATGCTTGTTTGTTTGGTTTTTTTAATTCAGAATGGGGATTCTAAACATCTGTCATTTGTGAAGGGCTGAGTGGGACATGAGGTCCTGAGATTTAGCAAGTATATGAATTTGCTTTTATAAAAGTATAATCAAGAGGCACTTTTGTTTGGACCTAGAAGATAACTTGACTGACAGCTTTTGGTTCACAGTGCATGAGCAAGAATGTTCACTACTGCACCCTCATCCCCAGTCAATAGAATCTGAGTTCTATAACCCCACCCTCTAAGTTATCTTCATCCTCTGAAATCACTATAGTCATTGATCTCTACCTTCAATCACCTATTAATTAGACTCCTATGGAAATTCGCTCATTTTTTTCTTTGTCATATAATTATTATCTATATTTTGGTAACTTTAATGCTCTCTGGTGTACAATCAAACCAAACATTAATCACATACACAATATGTGATTTTTATGTTCCCTTCTCCACCCAAATAGTGTCTAAACACAATTACTCAGGGCTTTCATGTCTAAGAAATTATATTCTTTAAGTTCAGGAAGAAGCTTCTGGGAACAGTAGAACCATAAAAATTTTGTGGGAGTCATTGTTTGATGCCTGTATTATAAACCTAATATTTGATTCATAAATACAAACTATAAGTTAGGGACACATAATTATTTGAGTATAACCAAAATCATTAAAGAAAAAGACAAAGAGGAAAACATTGATGTATAGTATTTTTCAACAGAAAAAAAGGAACTTTAAAAACATTATAATGTGTTCATTTGAAGTATGTCATGAACTAGCTTATTCATAGAATTACAACAGGCTTCTGTGAAAAGCAATCATGCAAAGGGAAAGAAATAATTATATTTAATTGCAACTTAAAGGTATGACTAAGGCCTGAAGATGTAATTCAGTGGTAGAATATTTTTCTAACATGTAGAAGATCCTGGGTTCAATCCCCAGCCTTGAAAAAAAGTATGATCAGATAAACAAAAAATGGAATAGAAGGACAAGAAGACAAATTTTGGAAATAGTTGGGAAAGTAGGAGACTAAAGGAAAAAAATAGGGAAAGGTAAGAGGGCAATCTAGGAAGTTCACTATTCCTCTAACATGATTTACAGGAAGAGAACAGGGTAGTAGGTTAGAGGAAACAATCTAAAAAACAGTATAAGAAGATTTCAAAGATAAGAAAATAAAAGAGTTAATTAAAGATCAAATAGAATAAATGAAACCATATCCATTTAGATCAATCTTAATGAATGTTCATAATTAAAGAAAAAAACCTTCAAACCATCCAGGGAAAATGGAACAAAGGTATGAGCATCTGATTTTTAGACTTATCACTGACAATATATATTAGAAATCAAGAAGCAAAAATCGGAAGATTTGAACAAAATTATTTTGAACCTACAAATATCATAGCCTGACCAATCTGTCAATCAAGTGTGAGAGCCAAAGAACATCTTCAAACAGACAAGAATTCAGAATTTTTACCTATAATAATTGTAAAATTTACTGTAGCACATACTCAAACAAAACATAAATGCAAACTAAGAAAGAGCACACTGGGGAAATCAGGAAAACTCAGGATTAAACTTGAAAGACTACAAAGAGAAAAGTCAGTATGAAAAACATTCTTCAAGTTTAGAAAGCACAGCAGAGGGTCTCCAAGAAGATTGTTTTCAATAACAAAGTATATCCCATCCAACATACGTTACTGATTAAGAACTGGATGACTTAGCTTTTTGGCCAACAAGGCAGTTATTTCTTTTGTCAACAAGAACGTAAATATGAGTAAGAAAGTGAATATGAGACTCTCAAGGGAAAACAAACATGCTAACAACAAATTCACCTTGGATACTGTGAAGTAAATTGATCAGCTGAGTTTAAAATAAATAACTCATTTGACCATGAACCTTCAATATTCTCTTTTAAGAAACCTGGGCTTCAGAATAAAATTTTTTCTTTTTGTATTTGCTCAGTCACTATACTTAGTTTTGCAGTGAATAGTAATTATTCAATGATCACATTTATAATCTTTAATCTCTATACTTTAACTTTAATTATGATAAACATGAGACAATTATAGTTACATAAAAGAATATAAATGTTATACACTTTAATCATGAAAAGCAATGGTATATAATAATAAAACCTGGAAGAATAAGGAGGAAAAACTGGTAGCAATGCCATTTTGCAGATTTTAGAGCTAAAGGAGTCTATCTTAATTTCTATTTGGGATCCAGGACTAGCTTGGTCATAAACTACTTGTGTATTTTAGAGCAAGGAAGAATGCACTGTGACATTTCAAACATAAGATGAAAATATTTCAGTACATAATATCCCTGGTCACGTAGATAAAATCCCAGGTCTGAGTGTAAGTTAAATAGCACTATGAAGTGGAGAAGAAAAATATTGAAGTAAATATTTAAAACTAGCAAACTAACTAGTGTACCTGAAAAAACTGGAGATAATATTTAAGATTTGATATGCAAAAACATTGTATATCAGATTGATAATGAAATATATAACAGTCCTTCTGGCCAATGGTTTTACTTTCTACAGTTTCAGTTACCTGGGGTTCACCAACATCATCTTGGCTCCTTGATTCTCTTTCTGAAGTGCCATCAGAAGGTCAATGAGGCCTGTTACCACCATGTCACAAACCCAACATCATTCACCTTACTTCATTTCATTATATAAGCACTGTATCATCACAAATCATCACAAGAAAAGTGAAGAATGCAAAGTAAGATATTTTGAGAGGGCACTGTTTCTTTAGTTATTTTGTTAACCTCTTACTGTGCCTGACTTATTAAATTAAGCTTTATCACAGGTATTCATGTATAGGGGAAAACACAGTATATATAGGATTTAGTTCTATACGAGGCTTTAGATTTCCACTGCAGCTCTTGGAACATATCACTTGTGGTTAAGAGAGGCCCATAGTACTTGAAATATTTGTCCAAAAGGACAATAGTGTAACAAAAAAAGCTAACAATTTTTGAGCACCTGCTATGTTGTAGATAAAGATATGATATGTGAACACAAGGTGCAATCTCTCAGTCATCATCCACATTTTAAAGAATGAGCATGATCACCAGTTGACAAATGTCTCATAGTTTACATAAAGTGTTTATGTTTCAAAGGAAACAATTTTAAAACTAAGTTTTGAAGAAGTATTGAGTTATTGAAATCCCTTGGCAGCAGCACAGTGGGAAGCACTCAGAGAAGAGAAGCAATACTATGAAAATGCAACGATGAGAGAGGACACAGGAGATGATATTCTAAAATTGCCATGGTGTTTGCATTCCCAATGGCTATACTTTTTAAAATATTGTAATTAAAGAAATGCAAATATCGATATTAAAATTGTGAGAGATTACATCTTTGGTAACCATTTAAAGTTAGGATGGAAAAATGTAGAAGTCAACTTAATGTTTGAGGAAATACCAAATCATTCAGAATAATTTGGAGTAATATAAGTAAATGATGTGAAGAACAATTTAATAAACTTTAATTTCCATTTTAAAATTCTGTGACTCAATACAGTAGCATCATTAGCCATTTAAAAATACGTTGTTGTAAAATTTGTATTTTGTTTTCTTCTTTGAGCTCATATTTCCATTATATTTCTCACATAAAATTTTGCCCTAAAACAAAGTACATTTATATTTCCAAAAGTCTTTTATTAATTACCTCTCATTTTCTTTTGCAACAAAAATAAGTACATGAATTAAAATTTAATTATTTTTACATTTTGTTCATAATGTTCTATGTTAAAAATTTCTTTTTGATTGATTTTCTTGAAAGTTACTGTTTATACCCAAGGCAATTTATATTATTTTGATCAAGGCAAAATAATATAAATTTTGATAAATACTTATTAAAGGTAAAAAGTAAAATAATATATTAAAATGAATTTCTCAGTAAAAAGCATAGCCCATTTTTCCTGGACAAATATTAGTTATTATTGAGTTGAGGAAAGAGTCAATATCAATTACACTCATTCACATTTTTACACTGTATGTATATGTAATTACTGAGAAAATGTATTATCCTAACTAAGTAGATAAAAATGGAAGAAATTTTAGTATAGCAGTTTCATTCAATTTTTTGAATTCCTTTCAAATTATATGTCAAAAATTCTTATAGTGATTTATCGTGATAAATATTTTAATAAGCTATCAGCAGATTATTCAATTAAGATCCCTTCATTCTTGATTCTGACTTGCAAAAGAATTTGTCATCTTGTCATTATTTATTTGCTTCCTCCATTTATGGGAAGTATACAAAAAAGGTATTACTGTGATGTGTTCAATAACCATTATTATAGATTTTGATACATATTTATTAATAAATACAATAGTTTTGATTAATACTTTCTTTTCATGCAGTTTATACTATTATTAAAATCTCACAACTACAGAATTAATTAATTTGTGGAAAATATTTCTTATTTACTTCTTTGACAAAACCTGTCATTATATCAAACTAATCAGCCAAATCAGATTTACTGTGAGAAAAAATGTGACTTCATTTCCTAATTCAAGCATCTGTATTAATGTTTGTCTTCACATAACCCTTTCATATCTGATTTCTAATTCTAAGATGAACAGTTATAACACAGAGCACTGACAAGAATTTATTGCTTGGATGGAATAAAACAATTTTGCAATTTTACAAATGAGAAGAAACTTGGATGAAAATATATTAGGATGCATAAGGTTTTATAGAAGTTGGGCTTCGAAAGTTATGGAGAAAGGGATATACATAAAAAATCAACTATTTTTAAAGGGAGAATAGGTCTTAAAATAAGCATCTAAAGATCTGAATATAAAATCACTAGTTTTTCTTGGGTTAAAAGTATTGAGGAGAGAAACAAAGAAATCCATGAAATGTCACAGAAAATGCTCTGATGAATTCAGATTTCAAAACAGTCAAAAGCATTTTGAGTGAGGAGGGCAATACTTGCATGTTAAAGAGTGAGAGAGGGGTCTGGGAAAATAGCAAAAAGACAAAAGGCTAAAATAAGCACAGAATTATGCAAAAGTTAGCCACAGGGAGCCAGGGGACAAGATTCACAAGGAAGAAACAAGCCCACTGTTTTGCTAGGTGCCATGTTACTTGAGAGGATAGGTATATCACCAGTCAACTATTTTTTTCCATATTCAAGAGCAAGAAAATTAGTTTTCCAACTAGAAAATAGAAATGAAGTCTAAAGGGAGTTGGCCCACCTATCTGCCACCCAGGTCCAGCACTCCAGGCTTAGTCTGGCAGGTGCACAAGACACCCTGATGAGGATGCCCTGCCTGGAGCTGCCCTGCAGTACTGCATACCTGCCTGGTCCATTTATTGGGCCCATCCCTACTGTTAAGGACCTCAGGTCCTATCACAATGTGAAGGCAGGCACATTCCAGCATGCCCTGTAGTTCTGAGATGCCAGGACACAGTGAATCACCCACCTCACTGCACTTCAACAATCCAGTGGACTGCCTCACACCTGCAATATGTTACAGATACATGCAATGGATGCCATACGCAAAAGGTGTAGCAAAATGATCCTCCAAGCAGAAGCAGCTTTCTGGAAGAAGGCAATCTCATTGCAAAGATGCAGAAGAATTTCTTAAAAAATGAGGAACCAAACTAGAAAAGGTTCACCCAAACCCCCAACACCCTACTAAGGAGTCTATGAACATGGAATAGGATGAAAATTTAGAACAAATTACCAATAATCTTGTTACAAAAAGGAACAATGAACTAAAAGAAGATTTAAATGAAGGGACTAAGTGAGAAACCTGAAGAGATGAAAAACTCTATTATCAAAGAAATGCACAAACTGAAAAAGGAAGTAACAGCTAAAATCTTCAGGCAATCACATCGGAGGAATGATGGAAACATTTAATAATAAACTAACATCTATAGAAAACAGAACCTCAGCCCTTGAAGAAAGGACTTCCAACAATGAAGATAGGCTGAGTACACTTGAGCACACAAATGACATAAAAGGAAAAAAACTCACAAAGCATGAGCAGTATTTTCAAAATGTCTGCAATGATCAGAAGAAACAATCTAGGAGTAATAAGGATGCAAGAAGAAACTGAAATGCAAAAGAATGGCATAAGGAACATTCTCACTGATATATTTTCCCATATTAAAATAAAGTCAGATATTCTCATCCCAGATGCTTATAGGATACCCAAGAGGCCTAATCGAAAGAGAAACTCACAACATATTCAAAATGTGTGACATGGAATTCAAAGAAAGAATATTAAAAGTTGCAAGAGAGAAATGCCAAATCATAGCCAGAGACAAACAAATAATGATCACCTCTGACTTTTCAACTCAGACCCTAGAAACAAGATCCTGGAAGGACATATTTCAATCTCTGAATGACCATGACCTACAGCCAAGAATACCATATTCAGCATAATTCAGCTTTTTTAAAAAACTTTTTTATTTATTATTATTTTTTGAACAACCTTACAAGATTTTAACAAAATAATATAAAATGTGTATAAAATGTGTAAATATTCTATAATTCAGCTTTAAAATCAAAGGGGAAATAAGAACATTTCATGATAAGATCAAACTTGCAGCATTCATGAACAGAAAACCAGCATTACAAAGAATCCTCAAAGATAAACTCCAAATAAAATAACAAGCAAACACTCCTCAAAACCCAGAAACAGAGGAAATTCAATAAAACCCACAAACAGAGGAAATTCAGTAAATGCACATGCTATCAGAAGACAAGCAAGATAGCACAGACTCACTAATAAAACATGGTGACTGCAAACCACAGCCACATAATTTTCCTAATAGTGAATGTGAACGGTCTCAGTGGACCAATCAAAAGACATAGATTAGCAGATTGGATCAAAAAACAAAATCTGATAATATGCATCTTATAGCCAATCAAATCCACAGATGGACGGTGAAAGGATGGGAAAAAAAATCTGCCAAACTTAGGACCCAAGAAAGCAATCTGGTATGGCAATACTTACATCCTACAAAGTAGATCTCAACCAAAATCTAACCAGAAGAGATAAAGAAGACCGCTGCTTCACAGTAAAGGAATACACAAGGAAGATATAACAATAGTAAACATATATGCCCCAAACACCAACACACCCAAGTATGTGGAAAAAATACTCTGTGACATAAAATCACTTGTGCATCCCAATAAAATAATACTGGGAGACTTTAATACTCTTCTATTGGGAACAGACAGACCATCAAAGCAAAAATAAATATAAAATAAAGAGATCTACAGTTTAAACAACTTCCTAGATCAAATGGACTTAACAGACATCCATAAAATAGTCCACCGCAAATTGGCTAAGTTTATCTGCTTCTCAGCAGCACATGGATCCTTCTCCAAAACAGATCATATTCAAATTCACAAAGGAAATCTTAAATATACAAAAGTAAATATTACTCCATGTATCCTATCACACTGTGACACCATGATTGGAGCAATTAACAGCAAAAAGTATAACAGAAAACACATATATAGGTGGAGGTCGAAATATACTCTGTTAAATTAAGAATGGATCCAAGAAGACAAGAAAGCAGAAATTAAGAAATTCTTGGAAGCAAATGAGAATCAAGACATAACTTATTGAAACTTCTGGGACAGCATGAATGCATTCTTAATGGGAACATTTATACAAATGAATGCCTACATTAAAAATTAAGACATATCTTGAATAAATAAACTTATACTCCATATTAAATTCCTACAAAAGGAAGAACAATCTAATCCCAAAGCAGCATAAGACAGGAAATAATCAAGATCAGAGCTGAAATCAATGAAATCGAGACCATCACCAACAAGAAAATCAATAGAAAGAACCAAAGAAATAAAAGGCTGGTTCTTTGAGAAACTAAATAAAATTGACTGACTCCTATCCAATCTCACTGAAAGGAGGGAAATGAAGCAAATCAAGAAAATCACCAATAAAAAGAGAGTGATCCCACTGACTTCACATAAATCCAATGGATTATCAGCACCTATTTTGAAAAACTATATATGCCTCTAAATCAGATAATCTGGATGATGTGGACAATTTTCTAGACACATACAACATTCCCAAATTGATGCAGAATGATTTTGCAAGCCAAAACAGCTTAATAATGGGCACTGAAATCCATATAGCAATTAAAAGCCTTCCAAGGAAGAAAAATGCAGAACTTGATGGATTCCCTATTGAGTTTTACCACTCCTATGAGGAGGAGCTAACACCTCTCATTATTAAACTATTCCAAGAAATTGAAAAGGAGGGAACTCTCCCAACCAATTTTATGAAGCAGCCATAACCCTGATACCAAAATCCAACAAAGACACATCACAAAAGAAAAACTACAGACTAATATCCCTGATGAACATCAACACAAAAATCCTTAATAAACTTCTAGAAAACTGCATTCAAAAACATATGAAGAAGATAATTCATCATGATAACGTGGGCTTCACTGGGATGCAACGCTGGTTTAAAATATGCAAATCAAAAAGTGACTTAAACAGAATTAATGACAAAAAAACATATAATCATCTCAATTGGTGCAGAAAACACCTTCGGTAAAATCCAGCACCAATTTATGATCAAAACTCTGGAGAAGTAGGGATCAAAGGAAATTATCTTAACTATGTTAAGGCTATATGACAAACCCACAGCTAGTATAATGCTAAATGGTGAAAGGCTGAAAGGATTTTCACTAAACTCAGGAACAAGATAAGGCTGTCTGCTATCACCCCTTTTATTCAATATAGTCCTTGAAACCCTAGCTGTAAAAAATCAGGCAAGGTAAAGAAATCAAAGAGATAAGAATAGGAAGAGAAGAAGTCAAACTATCCCTTTTTGCTCATGACATGATCCTATCTATATCTGGATGACACAAAAACTCCACCAGAAAACTGCATGAGCTTACAAGCGGATTTAGCAAATTGACAGACTACAAGATCAACAAAGATCAACAATCATAAATCAATCGCTTTCCTATGTTAACAATCATAGTGTAGAAGAAGAAATTAGGAACTTGGTCCCATTCAAAATATCCTCAAAAAGATTAAAATTCTTGGGAATTAATCTAACAAGGAAAGTAAAAGTCCTCTTACGATGGGCCAGATGTTTATATCTGTAATGGGGCAAAATATTGAAGAGTCAAAACACTGAGAGACCAGTGTGGGTGATGTAGGGGTGATTCTGAAATAGGATCAGGGACATATCTTATTGTGACTACATATACATTTATGATTGCACAACAACACAACTCCTCAATAAAATAGCTCTCATTTTCTAAGAAAAAAAGAAATAATGTCTAAAAAACATGAGGAGTCAATAAAAGACACTAATCTCTTATTACATAAAATCATTTTTAATTTCAATTAAATGATACTGGCATTTAATAAAGGGATTTACAAACACAATCATAGAATTTCTATCAGTATCATTTTAAGACATCTTAAGTAACTAGGAGTTACCACTGTAAAACACTGACAAATTTCTTAAAATATGTATCATTAGGTCCTAAATATTAAATGCTGATTATTTTTTTTAAAGAAAGAAGGACAGCAAGAGAGAGAGAGACACACACACAGAGAATTAATTTTTATTGAGTTTTTCACATGGCTTTCATTGTTCTGACACTTAGTTGTGTATGTGGGTGCTGGGGTTTGAACCTGTGTACTTGTGCATGCTGGGCAAGCATTGTAACTGCCGAGCCATTGCTGCAGCCCCAACTGTTGGTTATTTTTAATGTTAGTGCTAAAGCTTCTTAGAACTAAAAACTAATAAATGTTTGAGTAATGATATAGAAAGATGCCTCTTGTTTCCATTTCTCTAGCAGCAGGTAAAATCTCTAGGTATAAACCATAAACTAGATCTTGGCTCAGGGTAAGATGAATTTCCTTAAAACTTATGGTGGTTCAAACTTGAACCATCATTGTAACTGCATGTTCTCAATATGTGGTGGAGTGGACTGAGGCCAAAGCAAGTTCCTCACCAGAGCCTGAAGAGCCCTGGAAGAAATTCTCCCATTGAGTGTAATTGGGATTAGGTATGTGATCTCAGATTTCTGTTTCAATTCTTACTTCTGGGAATTCTATATATCTGCTTGAGTGAATGCAATAGACCTACTTGAAGAGGGAACATTTCTTTGACCACTTTCTAGGTTTCGCACCTCAGCATTTTATCACTTGGTTCGAGATGGCGGGAGGTAACGGGTACAACAGAGTGTGGAAGTACATGCAACCATCATTGGTGAGGGTGGAAGAATAGCTCTCTACAAACCTTGGACTGTGAGGTCATCAGCACTATCCATCTGGAAGGCCAACGTGGTATGGGGCTGGGCTTTTCTGGTGTGAAGATTTACTTGCTTCTCATTTGGTCTCTGGAAGGACCCCTTAAGGATTTGGAGGCTTGGGACAATTTGGATCATTCACAAAATCTCTTCCTTTGCTCAGTGCTACTCTGTCCCTGACTTCTACTAAAAAGCCACTATGTGTTTTACTGATCATTCCTTGTGCAGCGTAACCTGTATTTGCTTTATCAGCAACATGTTTATGGCCTTCAATTTCTGCCTTATGGGAAAAGATGATGTATCCAACCTCCTCCATGTTTTGCAAGGTTGGCTGTTCTGCTGCATTTTCTTTCTCTCCCTCGTGGTGAAAAAATTGAAGCATTAAAATGTTTGTAGGATTTCATTCATTTTTTTTAATGATAAAAACTATTTAAAATTAATTAAAATTTAGACCTTAGTAGGAGCAAGCATGGAATAACTTACACATGTGTTCTTCTTTTCTCTCTCTCTCTCCTCTCTCTCTCTCTCTTCACTCTGTGTGTGTGTGTGTTTTGATATGAGAGGTTTCAAACATACAATGAGATAAAGCTGCAGTTTTGTGTGTGCTACAGCTCCTACTTAACAATTCCTTTCCTTCCTTTATTTCCAAACCAGCAACTTCAGCTGCTTTATTAAAGACTGGATGTGAAAGCTGAAGTGCTTTGCCAACACAGACATCAAAGGGACCTAAATATACTTTTCCCCATATTTTTTAGATATTTTTTCCCTTCATGTCTGATATCAGTCAGAGAGAGTGATAGAATGTAATACCTCACACCTCGAAGATTAAACACCTTTTGAGTTGGTGTTTCTGTTTCGACTTCCATTTCCTACCACCTTATATCATAAGGACCTTGCACCATGTCACATATACTCTTGGTTTTGTCTTAGCAGTGAGACTGTGTTTTTCAAAAACATTTTTCTGCAAATAAGTAAACTCTGCCTTGTCTTTGACATGAGCTTAGTTGCTGAATGAATAGCTTTGTTGGACAGTCAGATAAGATTATAATAGTGTCTATAATAATGGTGCCAATCACAGATGGTAGGAAGGCTATTATTCTTAGACTGTCGTATTTGTACATCATGCTAGATTTCCCATGGCTTAATCTAAAAATGCTACCTTGTCAGTGGTAGAGGCTTACATTTTAAGTTCCCAAGAAAATAATATTTTGCAAAGAACATCCTGTTCTTTACTCCAGAAAGGACTCATATCATCGAAGACATTACTCAGGGAGCCCTATTAATTCTGCACCTACCCTATATGAGCTACTGCTATGTAAAATGACTTTTGCTTGTATTGAGGTTTTATTTTGTTTATTTATTTATTTTGTTTACTTCAGTTTTCCTTTTGTTTGAGTTGGAAACACATGCTCTAATATGGGCCAGGAAGTCAGGTTTGGGAGCTCTGTGGCAAGAGACTGGCCTAAAAGAGAGATAGTAAGTCTGAGGACCAGTTAGGGGTGAGGAATTAGAATCTCACAGGAAAATCTGGAGGTAGGTATTAAAAGAGAATAGCAACAACTGCAAAAAGGAAATGTTTCTAAGCATTCTGTAGTTTTTTTTAGAATTGACAAGTTCTTAAGGAAATACCAAGGCATTGGAAAATCAGAGTTTCTAAGAGTTTGGTTTTAAAATTTCCTATCGACTTTCATGTCACTTCTCTATACATCACCACATTTGAACAGCAGAATGTAAACTGCAGCTATAATGGCAAAGGGATTGTGGGCTGCTCCACTATAAGGAAATGATGCATTTCAAAGCATGTTCCTGTGTGCTTGGTTTGAATTTTGTGTTTGCCCGAAATTCATGCATTGAAATCCTAATCCCTAAGGTGATTGTATTAAATTGGTGAGACTCTGAGGGCGTTAGGTCATGGGGCAGAACCCTCATAAGTGAAATTAGTATCCTTGTAAAAGAGGCTCAAGAGGGATTCCTTTTCCCTTTTCCGTATGAGGAAAGGGTGAGAAAACACCACCTATGAACCAAAAAGTGACCTCAATCTTAAAATTACCAGCATGCAGAACTGTGAGAAATAAATTTCTGCTTATAAGTTACTCAGTTGCTGGCATTTCATTACAGCAGCCCAAGCTGACTAAGACACTATTAAGGTCTAATTATGAATTTAGGAGCCTGAAAATTAGAAATGTTTGCTTTTTATATAAATAACTACTTAACAGGGGCTTAATATTTAAAGGGATTTATAGGAAAGGTTTTAAGGAAAGAATTATTAAATGTAGTCTTAGAAAAGTCACATTAATTTGCTTGATCAGTGAAGTTCAACAATAAATAAAATGAGGTTCAGAGAAATTGAAGATTGTTTCGTAAGTTTCATTAAATGAGCTAAATGTGAAATCCTAATCTTTTGAATGTTAGTCTTGGGTTCTCCTGAATATATTTCGTATTTCCTAGAACATAACAATTCCTAACTAAATCTACCTTTCTACCAATACACACAAGATTTATTTCCAAACTGAAAATACCTCTAATCGTCAGTTCTAACAAAATAGCAGTCAAAATCAAAATGTGACCATTTTTCTCTATTAACAAAGAAATTCTGAAAGAGTAAACTCATGTAAGAAGTATTGCATTATAAAATGATTTGTTTTGTAACAATTTTAAATTATAAAACATTTTAATAGATACGTTTTTATGTATCTTCTCCCAAAATCTGTAAATTAACTAGTATTAGGGTATTAGCTGCATTTTACAGATAAGAATCCTGAAGATGGATCTTTTTTATAAAAAAAAGAGGGACAGTGAGAGAGAAAGAGAGAATCAGTTTTAGTTTCTCATGCGGCTTTTGTTGCTCCAACACTTTGTTGTGTATATGGTACTGGGGTTCAAACCTGCTTCCTAGTGCATGCCAGGCAAGTGCTGTAACTGCTGTACCACCACTCCAGCCCTCAAAGATAGAAAATTTTAAAATGTAATTTAATTAGTTTTTTGTACATGGCATAAGATTATGCAATGAATTAATTATAAATCCATGAAGTTTTACTTGTTCTAATTTAGTCTCCAATTCACCCCCTTCCTCCCTCAAGTCTCCTGTTCTTTTTAGATATACCTGACAATAGGATAAACATTGATATTTTTATTAAAGTATGCAGTATAACTTGTTCTAATTCAGTCCCCAGTATTTCCCCTTCCCTGTTCTAGTCTCTCTACTATACTGATCTGTTATTCACTAATAATTTTTTTATTTAGTGATTTATTGATATACAAGTTGATGACATTCACTATGATACGTTCATATGTGAACATGAGAACAAACTTTCCCTACGTCATTACTCCTTCCTACATTTTCTTCTCCTTTGTCTATTCCTCTGTTCTTTTCCTTATTTTGGTTTAGCTTCCACATATCAGAGACAACATTCAATCTTTGATTTTTCTGAGACTAGCTGATTTCACTTAGCATGATATCCTCCAGTTCCAGCCCTTTGCCAGCAAAGTACACAATGTCGTTTTTCCTTATGGCTTAGTAGTACTCTATTGTGTGTATATGCTACAATTTTTGTCCATTAGAGAAATTTTAAAGACACATTTACGAAGCAGAACTAGGTTTTAGGCTCTGTCTTCTGACTCCAAATGCAATGCCCTTTTCACTCCCTCATC
This sequence comes from Aplodontia rufa, assembly GCA_004027875.1. Lineage (NCBI taxonomy): Eukaryota > Metazoa > Chordata > Mammalia > Rodentia > Aplodontiidae > Aplodontia > Aplodontia rufa. The sequence continues at coordinate 3,714 of PVKS010014077.1, read as the reverse complement.
ATTTATGTCCGCTGGTTAATTGCTCACTTTTCTCTACCTCCATTGATTATCTCACACATTTCATTCCAATTCAGGAAATATTGATTGGAATTTAAAAAATCAAAGAAATTATAGTAGCAAATTTCTATGATAATACTGCAGCTGAGGAAACACTCAGAGAGACCAATAGAAGGAGAAATATATATTTCTGGAAGCTAGGATGAACAGAAGCAGTAGCATGCTGGAGCCAGCTCATACAGGCTCATGAGAGCCAATTGCTAAATTTATGGTTATCTTGTTGTTAAATGACTTTTTAAAAAATAAATTATATGAACTTATATTTAAACATTATGTTAAAATAAAGGTTAAAAGTATTCAAACATCAAGATTCATCCCTACCTATTTATTTTACTAGATCTTACTGTTATCTGTGCTATTGTTTCTGCATGGTAGAAATACTATACAATGGTCTGATGCTTTTTCCAGTCTGTGTAGTTTGAAACTGGCCATGATGAAACCATTTATACCTTGATAGTCACAAATGCTATAAATTATTGTTTTGTTTATTGATTAGGCTTAAAATAGAGAAAATTAATATTTTCTCCTAATATAATGCTGATTAAGTTTAAAATTGTATCATGTCTCTAGCTATTATACGTAAATATCAGATCAATTTGAGAAAACATTCCTCTTCGAAAACATTCCTATTTGAAAACTGTTATTCAACAAAAAAGTGCCTCATGACTGAAAATTAAGTGAATCCTGACATATGTCTTTGTTGTTTTACTTTAGTCTCAGTACAGTGTAAAATTAAGTATCAAAAACATTTGTATTAGAAATACATTCATTTGTCAATGACATGAATGATACCTTGTTTTAACTAGATTGTAACCAAGAGTCTGTACATAGCCAGTTCTGTGGCATTATTTGGCTTGGTATGAAAAGAAAAACTGACACTGGATTTTTTAAGCAACAGTCACACCGAAGGAATTATGAAATTTACAATGAAGACTGTTATAAATTTCAGTAGTTATTTTTTTTTTTTTAAGAGAGGGACAGTGAGAGAGAGACAGAAAGAGAGAAACAGCTTTATTTAGTTTTTCACATGGCCTTAGTTGCTCCAACACTCAGTTGAGTACGTGGTGCTGGGGTTTGAACCCGGGTCCTCGTGCTTGCCAGGCAAGCGCCGAAACCGCTGAGCCACCGCTCCAGCCCCTCAGTAGTTATTTTTTATAAATTTGATGCTATGTACTCTTTTTAAAATTTTTTTTTTAAAGAGAGAGAGGGACAGTGAGAGACAGAGAAGGGAGAATGAATTTTATTTACTTTTTCATATGGCTTTCGTTATTCGGATACTTCATTGTGTATGTGGTGCTGGGGCTCAAACCCACATCCTCATGCATTCCACGAACGTGCCAAAACTGCTGAGCCACCACTCCAGCTCTTCTATGTACTCTTAAAACAGTAATATTTATAATACACTTTTTCCTAAAATAACAATTGTTAAACACCTATCAATATACTACAGAATAGAAAGTAAGTTTTATTGGAAGATGAGCATTCTTATGGATGAAAGGGGAGCAGAAAATCTACATATTTCCCATTGTAATTCTCTTTGAACAGGAGCACTGAGTGTGTATGATAATAATAGTTTTATGTAGTTTACCTCTGTGACCTTTTCGTGTATTGATTGGGGAGGGAACCTTTTCAACTTTAGAGCCTAAGCTTTAAATGCCAGAAAGTATTCCATGTTGTATAGTCACCAATTTACAGAGACAAATGGAAGGGCTCTCATTAGTTGTAGGTAAGCTTGTGATCTTGATCCCAATCATCCATCTCAACGCCATTTGTTATTTCACATTCTTAGTAGCCAGTACCTAGGACAATGATGCTACCTTCTGGAACTAAGCCCCACAGCTCTGGTGCATTTTAGATTTTACAGAGTTTCACTCCATTGCTATGACCTTTTCAGATTCAGTAATAATTTACCTGAGAATAGGATTCCCTTGTGATTCCACATTAAATTATGCTACTGCGAAAATGGTCACTAAGCAGTTAATGCTATTCTGCCTCCAGGTAATATATGTTCCCATTAAGGCGTATTCATTCCCTAGTCTTGCTTTAACCTCAATTGATAACCCATGGGTTGTGATTCTAAGCTTTGTGGCATAATGATGGTGGTAGTAAATACTCTGTAAATAAGTCTTTTTTTGATAGGCTGACCTTCTAGACTCCTTCAGTTACACCACCTCTAATGTCTCTTCTACAAAAGGCAAAATTAGTCACCTGAGTCCCTCTCCATTGTATCAACTTTTGAATTAAAATCAATTTATACAAAAACCCCAAATGCAGATTATCTTGCAAGTTTATGGTGAAGCTATTTTGGGTTTCAGAGTTGGCTTACTTTGCCATTCATACATGCCCCGCTGATTTTTATTTTGAGTTTAGCTTGTACTGCAGTTAATCAAACTTAAGTTCTATTTGTAAAGGCCTTGATGAGACAGCAGAAATGTCAAAAGTGAAGAAGAAATCATGAGATGCCATGGTCTTTTGATTTCTAGCAGAAGAGAGGAGGTTAGTTAAAGGGCAAATGAATGAAGGGATATTGTGTAGTCTCACAAAGCTTGCTAAGGTAAAATAAGAGAATCTTATTGATAGTGTATTATTGAGAATATATTCTTCTTTTTGATACTTCCAAGGTTACTGTAATGATCTGAATAGGAATATCAGAGTGTTACAGTATTTAACATATGAACATCACGAAGAAAAGTAGGTTAAATAAAGGGGCTCTTTAGTCAGGGAGACTAGTTTCCAATCCTAGTTCTGCCTCTTCAAGGGAACAAGTAAACTTTCTTAACCTCAGTTTTATTGTCTGAAAAATAAGAGGTCATTTTTTAATACATCTACTTTGTTGGGATGTTTTAAATAATAACTAAGATAATACATATAAAATCCTTATCAAGATTTCCACTTACAGACCCGATGGCAATATGTTGCCAAGAATAGAATTTCTGTGCTACAGCATTTGAGAAGGAAAGTTGGGGAACCCCTTCCCTTTGTGGAATCTTTTAATTCATAGGCTGTATGACATTCTTTTTTTATTTTAAGAGTTAGGGACAGAGGGAGAAAGAGAGAGAGAATCTATTTTATTTAGTTTTCATCTGGCCTTTGTTTCTCCAACATTTAGTTTTGTATGTGGTGCTGGGGTTTGAAAACGGGTCCTCATACATGCCAAGCAACCACTGAGCCACCACTTCAGCCCATGATATTCTTTTCATTGTTCTAAAACTGTGTTAATTTATTAAAAACTCCAACAAATTGCAAGTAGATCTAGGTATGTTAAAAGTTATTTGTTGTGTTTACTAGGATTTCTCAAATATTTTTATTGTGGGCAATTAGCAAAAATGGAGATTATTAAATTGTCCTGAGAATTCTTTTATTTCTGACATTAATAAAGTATAAATGGTGTTTGGTGTTACAAGAGATCATTAAACTCCAAGGATAGAGCATCATATCTTAGTGAAAGTTTGGTTCTAATATAACAGTGATGATCTATCATGGTGCATCATTTAATTTTAAATCCAGTCCAAGTGTTTCCATTGTATGTACAAATGTTCTGTGAATTTATCCTTTTATCTGATTAAACAATAGTTTATAGGTATATTCTGTAGCTACTCCTGAAAGATTTATCTATTCTTTTTATAAATACTTTTGTATATTATCAAAATATAATAG
>PVKS010014076.1:0-49213 GCA_004027875.1 Aplodontia rufa | reverse complement strand
TTTTTAGCACATTGACTTTTTCAATCCATGAACATGGGATATCTTTACATTTATTTACATCCTCTATAATTTCTTTCATTGATATTTTATAATTTTCATTGTAGAGATATTTCAGTTCTTTGGTTAAATTTATTTACTCCTAAATATTTTAGATTTTTGGTATCTGTTTTGAATGGGATTACTTTCTTAATTTCTTTTTTAGAAAGTTTATTATTAGTGTACAAAATTGCTACTGTATGTTGTATGTTGATTTTCTTAATCAACAAAATTGCATAATGGTATAGTAATCAGTATAAAAAAGAATGAAATCCTGTCATTTGCAGCAACATGTATGGAACTGGAAGTCATTATGTTAAGTGAATAAGCCAGACACAGAAAAACAAACATCACATGTTCCCACTCATTTGTGGAAGTTAGCAAGCCAATCTTGTAGAAAAACAGAATGGTAGTCAGTATAAATTAGGAAGGGCAGGAGAGAGGAGAAATGGAAAGAAATTCAATAAGGGGCACAAACACAAAGCGGAATAATTACTTCTGATTCTTCTTTAACACAGTAGGGTAATTAAGGCTAAAATAATTTATGATATTTTTCAAAATGATTAGACAAATAGAGTAGGAAATTCCCAACACTTAAAAATGATTAATGTTTGAAGAGATAGAAATGCATATTACCCTCATTTGATTGTTGCACATGTATCGAATTACCATGATGCAACTAACCCATAAAGATGTATAAATAGTGTATCTCAAAATGAAAACAATAAAAAACAAAATAAATAGCAAATAATAAAAGCAAATGGACATTGATTCTGGTACATGAGCAATATTCGGCTTTGTGTAACAGAAAATATATTAAATAATAGCATGAGCTAAGTGAAGGCTGTCTACCTCTTCTAACAATAAACCAAATTGTTATAACTCAAGATCCATGCTGAGTGTGAGAGGCAAAGTTGGATCGGGGTGATTGGTTTTATGCAAATGTCCTTGGGGATAAAAGAAAAATGACGTATTGTTCAAACAGGGGAGGCAGATTGGAGTGGTCAGTGAGGGGATTATGAGGTTCCAAAATCAGAGGAAGGGTTTCGGGAGTTCTGGGAGATGAAAACACCTGTGAAGACGTGACAAAGGATTGTCGAACCGCAATGAAGAAAAGAGGAAGTTAATGATTTCCACTCTGGACTTGGGTCATTTCTTAGCATCCCCTAGAGACCACCTTCTACCTTACCCAGCAGATCCCTATGGAACACTATAAAGAAGAAGCTGATGTGGAGAGGACAAAGGAGCGCAGCCAGCAGGGACAGCTTGCAGATGGAGAGGACTCAGACGAAGAGCTTGGAGGGACAGTTGCTGGTAGGATTGAAAGCCTGCACCTCAAAGAAGAAAGTGTTAGGGTGGACAAACTGTAAATGGCCTGGAAGTAAGAATGAGAACCAGGAGAATCTGTCCCACTGTCTGCCAGGGACACCAAATATGCCCAGAACCTCCTTGCTGAGATTCTTTTTGTGCCCCAAGGACCTCTCTCATTCTGGCCACAAGAAAGCTCTTGAGCATCCATCCGCCTTTCCTGATGACTCTGAATGGCTGTTTGTCCTAGGAAAGCCTGTTTTGCTTTGCTCTCTAGGGATCTTGTGTGACTACCCCAGTCACTCTGTCAAATGCCACCAGTCTCATGGTTTATTTAGGGGCCTTCACACAAGCAGCTTTATTCTCAGCACTGGAGTGTCCTCAAAATATAACATAGGATATGAACCCAAACAAATGATTAGCCCACTGGACTATTTGTCCCCTTGTTTGATTTTCAATGATAAAAATACATAAGTGCCTAATAGCTACTTCTGTGAGCAGCAGTGTCATAGTGTTTGAGTGGTACTCCAGCATGACACCCAGTAACATCTCTCCGTGCAAAAATCAATCGTCCTGCCAAAGGCCAGGTTTCTTTCCACCTGAGGTTAGGAGATGAGCTCTCCCCCTCTGGATGACCCCAGTGTCACTCATAGAACTCTTCTTGATTCTCAAAGGGACCCATACTCAGGGCCTAGTACATCAGCATGCAGGTGTGCTGTTTCTTTTAGGGCTCAGAGGACAATCACACTTGTCTTCGAGGGGTTGAAATAGCTCCAGGAGCTCTCAGAAGCCAGCTCTTGGAGTTTCTCAAACCCCTTCCCCTTTGCCACTTGCTTTCCCACAAATGCTTCGGCCAAGTCTCATTGGTGAGGCAGAAAGGGCTAAGGGAGGAGGGTACTCAGAATCCCAGGTCACCAGCGACCAGGCAAGTCAGAAGGAAGTAAAGTCCAGACATATAATCATTACGTTTTCTCCCCAGTGTTCCTGCTCCCCCTTTTCCTGATGGAAACAAAGTGGATTTGAGGTCAAACATCTGTTTTGCTTTGAACCAACTTAATTGGTCATTTCCTTTTCTCTTCAGTTTTGACCCTCTATGCCAGGACATAGCTTGCCGCATCCACCTAATGTAATCCATCTCCCCAGGGACAACCAAAGCACTGTCTCCTTAAGGGACATGATCCAGGTTGTAGAGTAGGTGGGGTGATTTGTCCTTCTTTTTCTCCTTGGCTACAAGGTGTCTGAACTGAACTCAAAGTACTAAATGGTGTCTGCCTACCTGATTCATCCAACATTCTTCTATTGAGAGAAGAGTATGTGCCCAGCACTGTACTACTGGACAAAGACACAACTATCAGAGAGACACATATGGGCCTTTGAGAGCTTCTATTCCAGTGGAGAAGACAATAAAGGAGCAAGTCAATAAATGAAATTGTTCCAACTTGTGGTAAGTGCCTAAGAAGTCAATAACTAGGGTGTCAGGAAAGATAACAATGGGAAAAGAGTCACAGGAGGACCTGGAAGTTCAGGAAGGTTCTTTCCATAGAGCAGACATTTAAATGGGGATGTTGAAATTGATAAATTATGGAAAGAAATGAGTGAAGAAGACTTTGAGAAGAGAACATTGTCATACCTTAGGACAGAAAAGAGTTTAGTGTTTTCTAAAACTGTATGACAAAAAAGTCTTTAACTGTATTAACAAAGGATTAGCAAAGGATGTTTAGTGAATAAGACAGAAGATAGTGTCACAAAGAAGTCAGAAAAAAGGCAGAGGCCAGGATGAGCGAGCCTGGCTGCCTAGAGAGGAACTTTGATTTTCTTCTAGATCCACTTGGAAGTAAGGCATTGAAGAGCTCAGAGAAAAGTCTTGGACATCCTGAGATGCATTCCCAGGCAGAAGTAGAGAGACAGAGACAACCCCGCTTCATTCCCAAACTTGCATTCTAAACTGCCCAGAGCCAGCAACCGAAGAGAGCTAAAATCATGTTTAGTAGTTTCACAGGTTCTTCATTCCTCTGATAGGGACACTAAAAAGAGATGCAGTTCAAATCAGTCCATTTTGCAACCCTCAGAGCAAATTTTGGTCAATGATCAACACTCAGCAAAATTGAGATTTTTGAATTATTGTGAGAAGTTTTAAGGATCAGCCTCTCCCTGTCCCCCATGACTGTGAATAATCCCAAAATTTTTATAGGACACTGCTATCTTTCTTAGGCCAGAGGATGCTTGCCAGATATTTCTACTCTGGGTGGTTACAAAAGATGATCTCCAATAACATCCCAGACCTCTTGGGTTTGGACACTCACACTATACCCAGATGTGCGGAGAAAGTGTGGCTTCTTCACACTTCTGTAAATGGTATGATCCTCTCCTCTGGTATGACAGAAGAACAAGGTAAATTCAAACTGAACAGATAGTTTCAGTCAAATGCCATAATTTTAACAGTGCTTTTAGGTAAAATACTCACATTCTCAGACTTGATTACTTTCCTCTTTCCTTTTCCCCTATGGCTTCTAGGCATATAAAGATAGCTTGCAGAGTCCTCAGAGCAGTGGGCAGAGAAGAGGCCCTCTTTGTGCCCCTAATCTGTGCTATAGAATAGGACTATTTAGGAAATTATTCTATCCAGGCCAATCTTCTGACATTGGCTTCTGAAGGCCTTGGATGACGTGCTCAGGACTGACCGAGGCACCCCCTGGTTTTGCCTAAGTGAGCCATTTCGTAGCTAGAAAGCCTTTCTAACTCTGTCTAGAAGTCCAGTCCCACTGCCCCTCAGCCTCTTTGCCAACTTCTCACCCCTAACTCTACATCTGGCCCAAAATGCTCGGGAACCTAGGCAGTTTGAAAGAGAGAAAAAAAAAATCCATGTCTTCCATCTCTCAAACTGTGGAGTCCATCAATTTTCCTTTGCTGTAGCCTATAGCAAATTGGTTCTTTTGAGATGAGCCCCTCCAATGGGTAAAAGGGATGACATTTCCCAGCCTTCAAACTCCCTTTTTTATTTAAATTTTTTTATTCATATATTAAAGCTGCACACACTGATGGGATTTGTTGTTATATACTCATACAAGCAAACAACATAACAATATCATTTGGCCAATATTCACTCAGCGCTCCCCTCTTCCTCCTCCTGTCCCCTGGTCCCTTGCTTCACACTCCATTTTTATCATCATCTGGTATAATTTTAAATAATCAATGGAGTCTGCAAGGAGCACTTTGTTTGATTGTGACTTTTGAATTACTTTCTTTTAAGTGACAACATACAGCCTCTACTCTTCCCCTGTAGGTCTAAGTACAGTATCAAGTTTGGAGGAAATTATGTTTTTCAAGTACCATTTGTTTGTTCTCAATATTTATATTGTGCTTGAAAAGTTAAGAGCTTAAGGCTACAAAAAGCTGTGTGAATGTTATACACTTGCACAATTTCAAAGGAATAGTGCACTGGTAGAGGGAAATTATTGGATTCTGAATCCATTCTTAAATACTGGAGAAATCAAGACATTATCTAAATTTGTTCAATGGAGAAATAGAGAGTTTAATATATTATATAAAATAGTAAATGGACCTAATGGAAGGGTTGCAAGCTAAATTTCTCATCTGCAATAGTATAAAATAGCCAGGCATGGTGGCACATGCCTGCTATCCCAGCAACTCCAGAGGCTGAGGCAGTAGGATCACAAAGTTCAAAGACACTCGCCGCAACTTAGTGAGATCCTAAGCAATTTCGTGAGACCCTGCCTCAAAATGCAGAAAGTACAAAAGTTAGGGATGCAGCTCAGTAATTAAGCACTCCTGGGTTCAATCCCTGGTACCCCAAAAATATTAAATAATGTTTATTTTTAATAAAAATTTAAATGGTGGTAAAAGCATGCTTCTCATATATATGGAAATAATTGGCAGAGATTCTAAAATTAGAAATAACACTGAATGTTCACATCTGAAGGTGGGGTGGTATGGGGAGAGCTCTCCTTTCTGCTTTGTACATTTCTCTACTAGTATTTCTTCCTACAAGAGAAAGCCCTCTTTGAAAGGTGGTAGTTTATCTGGATCCCAAAGATTAAAGAACGTTTCTTACAAAGGAGGTGCTGGCGGTGGGATGGGAGGATGTCCTCACCAAGGGCTAGCTGCGTGGATTGAGCTCATAGTAGTGGCCAAAGCAAGAAGAAGACAGATTGGACACAGAAGCTGCCTGTCTCACAACAGATTTTAAGGGTGCACCATAAAACCCACCAATGATGCTCAGCTAGGTAAGTGTTGTTCTGTCACCTGGAGAAAAGTACAGCAGCCTCCAAAGACTTGGGTGATCAACCTTTTTCTCTCTGAAGATAAGGAACCTTATTTCTAGTGAGGTTTCGATCCTGTTAAAATTCAATTTCAAGACACTATTTAGATAAACCTGAAGGTTTGTTATGAATTTCACCTGCACAGTAAATCATAATTGATGGCGAACTGGCATCCGAGGTTGAGAAATTCAGTTCTCTAAACACCACTAATGACCACTCCAAATTAGTGGTCTTGTAATACCTCCAGACCCTGCTGCAGGTTTGGTGGAGATAAAAAGGAAGAACAAAACATGGGCCTAATCTCTGATGCATTTGTAGATGAGGACTTGAGCAAGGACCGCCTTCGTCATTTATTGTGCCTGGTGCATCAAAACAACCTGAAAGTCCAGCAACAGGGCACTGGATGAATAAGGAATGATGCTTCCAAAAATTAGGAAAAATGTTTCCATTATAAGATTGAAAGGGCCATAAGCGAAGTGATAACAAAAGATCACCAGAAGAGAAGGTTAAATTTTAAAAATCTAAGTTGCAAAATGGTGGGTATGGTATGCCACCAATTTTCCATGGTGAAACTTACACTTTTTCCCACCACCCCCAAGGTCATGCCCGCATACTCTTCTCTTTATAAGTAATTATATTATTATAGAATAACCTTGAAATGATTCATGTACATACACCCACACACACAAGTAATATTGGTTACCTCATTATGTACCTATTCAAAGGTTTAATTAATTAACTGGAGAATACATTACCATGGTTCAAAACTCAAGAGGAATAAAGTTCATATAATGAAAAACATGTCTCCTTCCCTGGAACCCAACCTCCTCTCCTCAGCACCCAATGTGACCAGTTACTTGCATGCCCTTCTACAGACACTGCATTCATTTACACGTGTATTGTATGTGTGTATTTGCACACTCATATACACATATCTTTTTGTACCATTTTAAAAACTGCGGACATGTATTGAATCTTCCTATTATTTATTCTTCATTATTTACATAGACATCTAGATCATTAAAGGTGCCTCCTGAAAAATGGACTTGCAGAGAATAAAGGCATGTTAGAAGAAATTGGGAAACTCAGACACCTCCATGGGTTAAAAAATCAAGGTCTCCATAGAAGGGCCAAGGTAAACCCAGAGTTGGTTGTATGTTCATGTCAAGAAAGTCCTGCAGGCCAAGCTGCCCAGTAAAGGAAGTCTATAGACTGAGGTTAAGAATCTGGCATTTGAAAGCTAGCAAATGAAGAACAGTCATAGCCTTCTCTGCTGTTACTGGGAGGGAAAGACCCCAGATTCGAAACAGCACCGGAAGTGCCCGGTCAGCCTCTGTAGACGATGCTCCACCTGGGCCAAATGAGGTCGGGAGGGGAGGGTGTTGCTAGCAGGTCATGCTCAGGACGAAACTTTTTACAAAGCTATGTCGTCAAATCCTGCACTTTTCAGAATGACCACTATTGGTTTGGGCTTTTATAAGAATTCCAACCCTTTTTATTATTTTTTCCATTCTGTTTTATTCTCCTTTTGCTTTTGGTTTCACAACATATTTTGGCCTGCTCCCTCTCTCGTTGAGCCAATTCATTGTTTCTCAGGAGAAACTTACTAAGAAGATATCCCTCTCTGGATACGGGGTAGTCACACTTGGTAACAAGTTCTCTCTGGCTTCTACAGCAAGGGGAGAAATGTCACTCAGGCCTTCACTTTGAATGGGACCAGAAAGAGGTCCAGAATTCTGGGGGATTTCAGAGATCCGCAGTGTCATAGAATGAAGGGCTGTGGGACACATTTCAGAAACTCATGGGTCATTTCTGTGCCAGCAATATCAGGAGCATGGCCTTTCATGGTCAGGCAGGGATCACTTCAATTCACTTCAACCACATGTAAGGAAGTGGGGAGTCAGTGACCAGCCTTCTCCTGAATATCTGTTAGCAGTCAGATCAAGGCTCCCTCTTACATCCCCACATCATATTTCAAATTCATGAGGAAAAGAGGTGTTGTGGTACAGGGTACAGTCAGATACCACCTGTCCCTGAGCATGCTGCAATTCCAAGCCACCCCATCACAGGCTCCAATGGAAGAAGACACTGAAAGCCATTGTTGAATGACGGACAGTAATTATGAAGAGAGGTCACGTGACTCAAAGCCACCTCAGTCGTTTGTAGCTGAACTTCTAGAAAGTAAACTCACCCTGAAAATCAGGGCAGGCTCATTAGAAAGGAGATATAAACTGCACCAGAAGAAGCCTTAGGGATTACCTAGCTCTGCCTTATCATTTTACATTTAAGGAAACCAAGTCCAAGGGCTGTCAGCGCAATTACAAAGCTTCCTTGCTGACAGGAGCAGGTCAACTCACTTCTTTATGGGGTCTTAATCCATGGGATTCATTCACAGAAGCATGCCATTCTAGAACTGGAGTGCTTAGGAATGTGGGTCTTCAGTCAAAATCAGGAATTTCAAAAAATGTGACAGTACTTATACCTGTTTGGAAGAATGAAGCAAAAGAGGCACTCATTCCAGTTATTGGAGTGTGACACACCACTCCAGAATCTGACAGCTTGAAATCAACACTTTTTTCCTCATGAATCTGAAATGTGAACAGGTCTCAGTGGAGACAGCTCATCTTTGCTCCACTCAGTATTAGCTGGGGCAGCGGGAAGAGGGGATCATCTAAAGACTTCCTGGCTCTTGATGCTGGCTGTCAGCTAGGCTATTAGATGAACCAGTGGCCACAGCCCTCTGAGTCCTCTCCATGTGGCCACTCAGCACGTGGCATCTTGGTTCCCAGAAGGATATCCGGGGAGAGGGAATAGTTTTCTCTGACCCAGCTCTTGATGTGCACAGCATAGTACATGCCACACCATATTCATCACAACAGTCACAAGTCCTGGCCCATCTTAAAGGGCAGCGGAATTAGGACCCAAATTTTGATAGATTACTGCCAAATATCTTAAAGACGTATTCTAAAACTAGCATAGTAAGGTACATTTTCAAATGATTTGGGAGATTCTTCCCAACACATCCTGGGCCTCCTTGAGTCAAGATGTAAATGGAGGGGCTTCCTTGAACCAACAAATACTCCCAACAAAGGAAAACTGCTTCCAATTCTTTTGGTTTCTGGAATTCCTTAGTCACTCAACTCACCCCAAACCTTGTAAGACAGAGGTAACTCAAGAATTGAAAACAAAGGACAAGTCTGTGCATTCTTCAGCATTCTAAAGCTGAAAATTTGGTGACTGCCATCATAATAAGTCAAGCAGCCAATGAATCTTTCAATGAGGGAAGACTAGCACAGGTTCTCAAGGATAGAGTAACATTCTGAAGGCCTGAAAAGTCAAAGAGAACTACAAAAAGACGGTTTCCTAGTAATCACCCTGGGGGATGCTGTAAGGGCCTCATCTTCTCTGGCTACTTATTGGAAATCTCCATAGATCTTCCCCTCCCAGTTTTAATGAAGCAAGATGTCCCCTGAATTTTGCAGGCAACTTGTAACTTGAGGGGACCTAACTGCTCCACTGTTGTGCGTATTTTCTTAGTAAACTGTCTGAGTTCCTAGATTTGCCACATATCATTCTTCTTCTAGAAAAACTACATCATCTTCTGTCTGCCTTGATAAAATATGAAAAGTCATCACATCGGCCTCTCAGTCCTCTGGTCACAATAAAAACATTGGGCTCTGAGGAGACAGGATGCTTAAGTAATGCTGGAGGAAGGGGTGTGTGCAAGCGAGGCTGTGGAGGCAAGGTTACGGGATAGAGATGGCGGGGAAGAGGAGAGAAGACTGGAGCGCTAAAAAGGTGGGAGGGATGATTATTAGCGGAATAATTCAAGCGGAAAGGGCCCTGACATCACACATGGGTGGCCAAAATTTGCTTTGGGGTCGGATTAAGAAGCTGGATTCTGCACCTCTGAAAATCCACTGATACCTACTTTTGTGGGCATTCACTTTGCAAGAGATTGATGTGGCCACAAAGAGAACAAGGGGAATGGGAAGAGACTCTCATCACTGATCTCATGAATCTCTCTCTCTCTCTTTCTCTGTCTCTCTCTCTCATGCGTGCACACACACACACACACACACACACACACAACTTAGGTATCTTATTTTGCAGTCACTGTGTAAAATTTACGTCCATTAGATTGCACTGACCAACCCCTGAGGAAGTTCAAGTATGATTTCATCTTTCGGAAGGCTCAGGCTCAGCCCTCATTAATTATTAAAGGGGACTTTTGAGGCCGTTCTGTGGATCTTCATCTAACTCTGCCTGCAGAAGGAGCTCCCTCACCTCCCAGAGTCAGAGATGGTTCTGTAAGAGGTGTTCCAGGGGAGTGCATTAGTGGAGGAGGACAAAGCCAAGATGCCAATTCGTGGGATGTGAACACTGAGACCCAAAACTAGGGGAAGATGAAAATGAGTGGAAGACAGAGAGAGAGACAGAGACCAAGAAGTGGAGGAGAGAGGAGGGGAGAGACAGGAGACAAGGGAGAAAGAGGTACAGCACACGCGCATGTGTGTTCAGAAGGACTAGAGAGAAAGAAACCAGGGAGAGGAAGAGAAAAAGGAAAAAGTCAACGCTGGAAAAATCTTTACTGTGTTGAAGCCACAGTAAATCAGAGGATAATGAAATTCTGCATGGACTAAAATGCTCATCAACAAAAATCTTGGAGGCAAATGAGGAATTCTATCACAGGGACAGGGATATCAAAATGTTAGCAACAATTATATTCTTCTTACAACTAAATTGGTTTAGAAGATGGAAAAAGGAAGAAAGAAGACGGGAAAGACTTTTGCAAATGATTAAACGGGGAGCAGGGATCATGCATAGGGGAGCTGGTGAGAGAGGGAGGGGCTGGCTGGCAGCGATAAATATAGAACCCTAATGTAACAGACAGTAGGAAACGCTTTGTATGTGTCCATTGGAAATGCTTTGTAGCTGCTGCAGTTTGTTTACCGTGAATGTCATGACCTTGGGTTCCTTGAGGGAATGTGGACTCCACCCTGTCCCCATGGTGAGGGGAAGAAGCGAGAAACCATGTTATTCAATGGATGAAAGAGCTTCCAGTTTATTGGTGGAAGGAACCATTTTTTTGGCTCTTGTTTTTGTTTTTCTGTTTCATTCTTTGGATTAAAGAGAGAAATGCTGTGGGATCACAACAAAGCCATCCTGTTTGCCAAGGAAAGAGACTCAGATGGGAAGGTTTGAGAACAGCCACACCCCGTGTTAGAGTGACAAGATGGATTCTCCTCTCTGCTCTTGGCTGCCAAAAATTCTGGTTAATCAAATGAGCATTTGTTCCAGAGGAAATGGAGGTGTTGGGAACAGGCTCTGGGAAGAAGATTCCTCCAGTTTATCTGGGGCAGTTCTTTTCCCAGAGCCCTGGTTCTGTGTCTCATGGTAGAGAAGAAGGGGTCAAACTAGCTCATCAGGAAGCTCTGGGCAACTGGTTGAAGGCACTTAGGCATCTGGTATGAAACCCTTGACTCTTTAATTAGAAACATGGTAAAAAGCAGACCTTCAGAAACTTTCTGCCAACCAACCCTTACTCCATCACTTATGTTTTAGATCTCTTCCTCCTTACAGCCCTTCCCACACCATCGCAAAACAAATAGGGCATTTTAGAACCAGTGTCTCAGAGAGGACCTGGGGTCATGATATCCAAGCTCTGGTAGTATCGCAGATACAAGTAAGTGCAGTGCATGAGAAGAAAGCATAAACCTGAAAAAACACAAGCTCCTGAACCATCAGAAACCCACCAGCGTCTGGGAGGTGTTGGGAAGGGACAAGAAATCTGCATCTGTAATGAGCAACAATGTCATTCCACTTGGAAGCCACTGGAAACCAAACCCTCTGTTGTATATCTATATAAACTAACTCAGAGAGGGAAGAATTACCAGAGCCACACTGAGCTGAGCCTAGAACTCAAATACGTTTCTTCTCAATCAAGAACCTTTCTTGTATAACTACAGTCTCCCTCAAAGTATGAATAAAGCCTGAATCTTCTCTACCACCTAAGTCAGCCTGATGTGAGCCTACATCTAGGAGCTCTACATTTATGATGATGATGACAATGATGGCTACTACAGTAGTAGTGACAATGAGTACTCACTCACCTGTGTGCTTGGGATTTTGTAAAAGCTTATTTAATCTTAAAAAAATCATATAGGGTAGGCAGCATAATTGAATCTAAGCACAGAGAGGTCGGGGAAGTTACTCGAGATCACACAGCTAAGAAGGATGTGGAACTGGGATTAAAGTCTGAGACAGGCAGAAGATAGCGCAACGTGCTTCTGCGTTTTAGTGTTTCACCTTTTCATCACACGAAACATTCTCCTCCTCACCGTGTGTTACCTCTCTTGATCTTCATATCTCCCCTTTCTGTCTTCCATGCCTGTTTGTAGGTATCATAGAGGGTGGCATAATGAACCTGGGATGAACAGGAAGATTAGGGATATGAGAAGGCTCTAATGCTCAGGGAGGTAAGTGCTGGGAGGTTTTGTAAAAGTGAGCATGACAGGAGGGGCAAGCACAGAACCAACTCATGGGTCTCTACAAAATTTAAGACAGATCGTAGACGAAGTTCAAAGTAAGCATTAACTATGCTCCCCTGCCCCAAAAGACAAGAGTTCTAGTGTACTAAGTTGAACATGATTTAAATTCTTTGATTAAGAAAGATGTATAGGAAAACTCTTCTCTACCACCCTCCCCACCTCTCCCACCCACATATTTCAGATCTAAGTGCCCATCTTGGCAAATTCTGAGTTAGCTACAATAAGAGGCCATCAAATAGGTGACCTTGGACATGATCTCACTAACAAACGTGTCATGCTTTCTCTTTGCTTTGTGGGCTGGAGAAGTGGGAGGCCAGGAAGGAGGTGAGGGATATGGAGGGAGAAACCAGAAGTATCCCTCTAATCCTATACCCATCCGAGGGATGGGACAGAAGTCACTTCTCCTGCATGGAAGTATGAAAGGTAGGATAGTGGGTTTTGTCTCCTGACATCAGGCCTTGTCTCTCCAATGCTCTGTGACTAATAACCACCCAATAACGGCAGCAAGCTCTTTGACCTCTATTTCCTCAATGGAGTTAATTTGCCTTGAGTCATTCATATTCTCCTTCATCCCCTCTTGTAATCAAGGGGATCTTGACTAATGGATAGAAGAAACTGAGTCCGATGACTTAGACATTGAAACAGTGCCTTTGAGAATATATGGATCAGTTAATTCAGTTCTGTTCCATGTCTGCAATCATAATGAAGAGTCATACAAAACATTAACCCATTGTGAAATGACATTACCTTGGGTTTCCTTACTTGCTCAAAAGAAGAGCAAATACTCTAAGTAAAAAGAGCAGTGGGGCAGGGAGATGACGGCAAGGAGGCTCTCAGGGAGCACTGTGGAGCGCAACCCACGGAGGAGCTGCTGACCTCCGGGATGCCACATCTGCCTCCCCTCCAGCATCTCCAGCAGGAAGCCCTTTGCTTGTGATCCGCCTCTGCAGCCCCCTGGGAAAGCTGTATCATGAGCACTTGGGATCATTTCATATTTCATAAATGGGCTTAATCAGATTCATGAGGTCAACAAGAAGGCCTACTGGATTTAATTATGCTGGATAGGGAGCAACCAGAAGCATCTCACATGGCTCGGGAAAGAGGCAGCTCAGAGAAAGTAAAATCGAGATTTGATGCGATATGAGTCACCCTGCTCAGGATGAGGGGCTGAAACCATTCTGCACCACAGGGAGGAAAAACCCAGTTTCCTGAGCCAGATAGCATCCAAATGACATTCTGATCCCAACCCATTCCTAGGAAGACTTCGGGGAAGTTGGCTGAATTTACTACGCACCGAAAAGGGCAAAGTAAGCCACATGGCACACGTTTGTGTGCCCAGATCCGTTTTTTTTTTTTTTTTAATTGTGATAAAGTTACTACAGGGGTTAATGACTTGCTCTGTATTTCTGTTTATTAGTTCCAACTGAATTCTGACTGTGTAGTGTGAAGCTGGCAGGTTTTGTATAAAGTTGATTCAAGGACAGTTTTGATGGGACAGAGAACAAGAATCCATGGGAAAGCATCGAGGAAGGATATTACAAAAGTCACAGAGATAAAATGAACAAGGAAATGATCAGCACAGATATTCTATGAAGACAAGGATTCATGGAACAGTGGCAAGAACAGTGATTCAACCAACACAGACCAGCAAGACAGGCCAGGCTTGGGCATCAATGAATTGCTGTGGCAGTGGCTGCTCACTGTCCCTCAAGAATTCCTCCCTGTTTCTTCTATAATAATAAAAATGTTAGCTGAGTAGAATGCTGTTTGTAATAAAGATTGAAACTTCCAGCCTCCCTTGCAATAAATATGGCCAAGGGACTGATTTCTTGCTGATGGGATATACACTTAAATGTCAGATGGCAGCCCCTTGGAACACCCCTTGGACACAGATGGCAGGCTCCCTTGGCCTCTTTTTCTTCTGTATATTTTTTTATCAGTGCATTATAGTTGTACATATTGATGGGATTTGTTGTTACATATTCATACATGCATACAATATAACAATAGAATTTAGCTGATGTCACTCCCCAGCCACTCCCTCCCTCCCTCCCTGCCTTTGGTCTTTGCCCTCTTCTTTATCATCCCTTTCTCCACTGTTCCTTTAAATTGAGATGGCACCATCTTGGGCCATAATGACAAGGGGGACAACACTTCAGTAATGCTACATTGATGATCTCTACACTTCCTTGGTCACCAAGAATGCTGCAGGACAGAATCATCACACCAGTCTAAGAAGGCTTATCCCCAAACCATGTGTTTCATCTTAAAAAGCAACCCTAGGGGGCTGGAGTGGTGGCTCAGCAATTTCAGCGCTTGCCTGGCAAGCACAAGAACCCTGGTTCAAAGCCCAGCACCACGTACACAATTAAGTGTTGGAGCAACGAAGACCATGTGAAAAACTCAATAAAGTTGTTTCTCTCTTTCTGTCTCTCTCACTATCCCTCTCTCTTAAAAACAATCTATATATAAAAAAAGCAACCCTGGAATAGGTGAGTATATATTTGGGACCACCTGTACAACTATAATGCACCAATAATACCACGAAATATAAAAATTTAAAAACTAACGTAACTATCATTTAAATGGAATAGAATTTTTATTTCTTTCTCATAAAGACCCAAGTTCTATAATGCAAGTCTTTTTCCTTTCTCCACAAAGAATGACCACCATCAGATAACATGATCAATTCTCTCTTTTCAGAAGTAAATTACTTCAACTGGACCACCCCTCCATAACTGCGGGTCCCCTTCCCCACGTGTCTTTTCTTTGGCTCCTTCTATCTGCCCTTTCACCCTACCCTCCTTCATTTAAATTCGAGGAATGCAAGAGTTTCCAGGCAGAGGCTAAAAGTGCTTTAAGTTAAAGAAAAGCTCCTGGAAGTCTGTAGAATCATCTAAATGACCTGAATATAGGTCCAGAAAGCCAGCAGAGGAGCAGTCTGGCTTTAAACCAGCTCAACACCCGACTTCCTTATCATGACCCTAAAGGTATGGCAGCCCCAAGAAGGTGGGGCGTCAGGGAGCAGGCGTCCAGCAGCCCCTGTGTGCAAACCTACACACTAGAGCAGGCCCTAGGCCAAGATGCCTGCACAGCAACCCGCAGCTGCCTCCCAACCCAGATCACTTGGGATGGCCCACCCCTGCACTTTTCATTACCTAACCCGAGGACCTCCTGAGGCAAATAAACTTCTCCATGTAGGGTGAAGTTATTGAAGCGAAAAATAATAAAATTTCATGAGCGTGTTTCAATTTTCACTTGTGTTTACGGCCAAAGGTGTTTTTTATTTTAATAATCGCTGCTGGAACAAGGGCAAGCCACATGCTGCTAACTTGTTAAAGAGAAGGAGAAGGAGGAGAGAGGGAGTCGATGAGAACAAGACGGAGAGCGTCTGTGCTCAGCTGTGCAATTCCCAACAGCGCAGCTCTAATCCTCCCAGTTTTGAAACCCACCCTTAAAACCTTAATGATAGAGAAAGGCATAAAACATTATCTGAACCGTGGTCTGTGGACAATCTGCCCTGGGCTCATTTAGGCATGACAATCCAGCAACTCCATGTGTGTGTGTGTGTGTGTGTGTGTGTGTGTGTGTGTGTGTGAGTGTTCTGTGGTACCGTTTCATAATGCAGTGTGCAAAAGGGAAGGAATTTGCAAGAACCAGGCTCCTTCCAGTTGGCCACCATCTCGACCGTTGTTTTCAGCTCACTTTTATCTGGCAGAGCCTCTGTTAGCTTTTAAATGTCAGAAAAAGTTAAGAAGCCTTTGAAATCTGCAAGAGATGTCTTAGACTCTTGAGGAGGATGTCCACACTATAAAGGCCTAAACTGATTCCCCTTCCCCACCTTTGAAATGGCTTCAGAAGAAACATATCGGAAGAATCAAATTAAAGACAGAAGGATTAAAGTAAATGTTCATTTGTGGGTCTGAGATTTTTACTAGAGAATGAGTGAGCCTAGAAATATTCAAATATTATATTTCTCTCTCTCTTCTGTCCTGACTCACATTTTCCCAAATCACGGAGATTGAAGAGAAAATATTGTGACTTGGAGAGCATTAACCTACCTTTCCTTGACCCTAACTCCAAAGATTTTATGAGTAATGAGGAAGCCAAGGTCCCCAGGTGATCACAGAGGCTCATCCATGTCTAGAAGGTTCTCCTTTGCCATATCAGGTGTCTGTCTACTAAGGATGAATGGGTGACGATGGCCCCAGCTCACTACAACTCAGAGAACCTTCCTATTGTAGCACGTGCCAGCTGCGACCACCAGAATGCACAGGAAATACACTTTGGGGGGCAGGTGGGAAGTGAGGCAAGGAGAGTGGTAGCAACTAAATTCACAGCTTGAGATGCTATTCAGATGGACTTACTCAATTCATCTTCCCCAGGACAGAGGTGACGTTTGCTTCTCACAGAGGACCAAAGCCCATCTGAACCTCAGGCTAGTAATCCGCATGTCCACTGCACTTCCCTCGGACCTTTGGTCATGAGCTGCCACCAATTCAAGCAGATTGCTCCTGGTCGTCTTTTGCTCCTGCCAGCTACCTGCCGTGGCCCCAGGTTTCCATGGCTGTATTTGTGGACAGAGCCCCCTTTCTGCTGTCTGCACCCCGCCAGGCGCGTGGGAGTCTCGGTAGATGGTGTCGGAAGCAGCACTCAGCAAGGGTAAAGTCTCATCCCTTTACCGTTCATTTTCTTCTCCACTTCTATCTGAAGGAATATTTTTTAGGATAGTTATTCCAGGCTGCTTTTTGGCTTTTTTTCTTTAATTTTCTTTGTTTCGAGTCCTCTCTAGCTTTCAAATGCTTTAAAGACCAAAGCTGCAAACAGCCTTTCATTTCTATTCCCTGGCACCGCCTGAGCTCTGCTTGTTCTGAGAACACACCACTTGGTAGACAGTGTATGTGGGGTGGGTGGTGACACAGTCATGCACACCTTGGCTTGGGAGGGTAGATAATATATTGGAGGGAAAAAATCAGTTATTAACTTCAAGCTCTTCTACTGTGTTATAAATATACAAAACGGCAAGAAGAATCTGATACTCTTAGCTTTAAGACAATGACTGGAAATTTGTTATTTTTTTTAGCTCCTAGGGAACAATGAGATAATTCATCTGAGTAGTATAAAAGCTTTGCTTCTCCAAATTTGTTCCTGCTGAATCTGCAACACATCTGTGTGTTCAATAAACCGGAATAGCAGTAGAGCCGAAGGGCCCGGATTTGCTGGTGCAGACCCCGGAGTCCAGGACTGAAGAGACCTACCCTGCAGGAACCTTAGGAGGACTGCCCACAAAGACTTCCCAGCCCTCCACTGTGGGGGTCACACCACATCACTGTCCCAGGTGTAGAAGGCAGTGTGCTCAGGCTGGGTGGTCAACACCCAGAGCAAAAGCAGGGGGGTGTGGTGGTGGTGTTGTGACACCAAAGAATTGCCAGTTTCCAAAGAGCAAATCCTGTCCCAAGGTTGCTAATCTTATAGCTTGGCTCCCAGAAAGGGAATGGCACAAGTCAGAGTAGCCTTGCAAAGCAATGAGATGCCACCTTCTACTTCATCCCTAAGTCACAATTCCTCTGCCAACCCCTAGGCTTCCTCCAACCCCATTAGTTCGAGCACAACCCAGGACCCCAATCGTAATATGCAGAACATATTCGCAGGCAGAGCAAGTCCTTATAAAACACTCATATGCCTTAAATCTAAATGTCTCCAGCTCAGCTCTCCTACTTCTAGAGTCTTTTTCCTACTCCTTCCCTGGCATCCCTCCTCCCCACAGATCAGAACATTTCTGTAAATGAGAAGAAGTTGGAATCTGAAGACCTTCCATGGAGCCAAGGCCCTGTCAATAACTGGACAATTCTGAGAAGCTCAGTAATCCACCTAAGGAGGCCCCCATTCAAGTGTCTGTTAAAGCTGAATCCATCTACGATCCTAGAGTCTACCCGAAATTTACACCTTGAACACTTATTCGTGCTATAGCATGGCTCCCAACTTTTTCTAAGAGAGAATGACATTTCTTAAAACCAAGAAATTTTATAAACTACTCTCTTATGATTAAGAGAATACATCAGAACTCAAAATTTTACAAATTCAGAACCCTCTGGAATATGATTTGTATTCTTCAATTCCAACACAATCTAATGTATTTAAAGATCATAATGTATATATGTGCAAATGATACCATCTATTCAGCTTATAATAATAGTTCGCTTAAAATGCAAACCACTGGCACCCACCCCCAGCAACTCTGATTAGGTGGATTTAGAAGCCCAATCCTAGAATTTGCATTTTAATCTCCAGTGTGCTTTTGCTTAAAGAAAGGCCATCTGCTAACTGTTCTTGAGAAGCACTACCCCATTGGATCCTTGAATTATGTGCCTACTTACCATAGTGCCTCTTCACAATTGAACCAAATAGGGTAGCAGTTTTCAGGCCGTTAACACATCATATTAGCTCTTCTTAGCACCTATCTTCAATGATTTGTGAGGCATATGAGTTAGCCATTATGAAGATCTGTGAGAAATGCCGGTTTAATGGTTGTCCGATTGGGATGTACAAAAAGTGGAATTCAGTGCCTTGTGAGTGTCCATTAAAGAACAGGACTTCCAAAGGCTTTAAGCCTACAATCATTGTTTCTAGGCCAGCGAAGAGCAATTGAAGGAGAGTTGTGTTACTTCTCATTGGCTCTGCACCAGTTTTACAAACCCAGTTTTGCCAGAGTTATTCCTTAATTGTATATCTTCCAAGTCATACAATCCAGAGATCCATAATTGGACAGCTCAGGCAGCACTAGAAGCTTAGCCGCCTTTCTACAATAAACATGGGGATGACCATGGCGTCACTGTTGTTAGTTTGGGCATGGTCTTTGGCTCATCCATCTGGGAGTCCAATTAGAGAATAGGTTTCACAACTCATTTTGTCTAAAAGGGAAGAGATTTTCTCCTCTCAATAGTGCCGTGGAATTTCCAACCTGATTATTAGAGCACTGATCAGTCAAAGAGGCTGGGCCTCTGGCTCTACACTACTCCCACTTTCTTAGAATTTTGTATTCCTCTAGCTTCCATCAAGTTGAAGTCCCACACTGAATCCAAGGCCTATATTATACCGGAGATCTGAAGAGCATAGCAAAAATCTGCTTCCCTAGCCCAAGTTTCCATTTAATTCAGAAACAGAGCTCTTAATTTATATTTCCCTTGACAAACTGGTTTAACTTACACGGGAAAGGCGTCTCAGGAACTTGGACAAACTTGAGAGGAGAAGTAAATTAGAGGTTAGATAAAACTCAGCCTTCCTACTTCAGCCAGGTCTACCATCTCCAGTTACTATAAACAATTGGGATTTTGAAAGTGTTGAAAAAATACATTGACAATCTTCCCCACAGGAGAAAGGGATTAGAGCACCATTCTGTGCCTCTGTGCTGCTCAGGAGAAATATGGCTGTTCACGACTTTAGCCCCAGAGAAAGACGCCTAGCTACTGTTTCAACAAACCCTCGGAGAGGATAGTAAATAGTTCCAACAATTGTCATTTGTGAAATCCCATTATGAGATGTGTAGGGAATTTACAGAATAGTAGGCAATGTGTCATGGATCTCTCTCTCTTTTCTCTTGCTCACTCTCTTTCTCTCTCTTTCTCCTTCTTTGTCTCTCAAGATGCACAAGCACCTTGCAAATGGAACTGCTGAGTTTTCATCCTGCTTGCAAGTGTCTTCTGCTAGATATTCATTAGGTAAATATATTAAAGATGAGGGCCAGAGAAGATGTATAATATATTATTTGCATCCAGAGGTAGAAATCTAAAAGCATCCTTTTGTGTTTCCTATGAAAGAGGAAATTGCTGTACATTTTTTTTCAAAATATGGAAACCAGGAAAGGATCACTAATTAGTCCTGATTTGATTTCAATGGACAAGGTGCGGTTCTGTGATGCTGTTTCTTTTGCAAAATGGCAGTGGTCACCATCCATCCCAATTTTCCAACTTGGGGAAATCCACTCCACCCCAGAAAAACTCCTATACAAACACACTTAGAGTCCTAGAGGAACTGAACAAAGATGGAAATGTGTTTTCTCACCTATGGTTTTGGTCATGTCTAGTCCTCTCTTGAGGCCTTGGAGACTCAATCTTCAAGGCCCCTTTTGACTGGAATAGTGCACAGACCTGTGGATCTGTGCCCCCCCACCCCACCACACACGGCTCCCTTCTCTGTCCTGTGGTGAGACCCTGAATCCTCCCTCTTTCTTCTTGACTTTCATACCTAGGCCCCCAAACTGTCAGAGGAAAGAATAAACATAGATATTTCACCATCACAATCTGGCTATTATATTTGAGTTACTGACTCCTGGTCGGGCGAGGGGGTGGTATTCACATTCCATTGAAACCCTAAGAGGCTTCATTATCATTCCAGTTTCTAGAAGAAAGGAAGGAAAATGAGACTTTCCCCAGACACCATTATCTCACTACTTAAGTCCTAATGTGCCATATATGAAAAACACGGCCCTAGGAAAGTCTATTGCATAGATGAGAAAGGAGCCATGTCCAGAGCCATTAGGAAAGAACATAGGAGGGAAGGAAGACTGGTGGGAATCACAGTAAGGGGGCGAATTGGAGCAAAGGTCTTCTTTTTAGGATATGCAGGAAGAAAAAGAACTGAGATGATCATGGATGGTGAATATGAAACCAACAGGCTGCCATCCCTGGAAGACGTGCTAAATGGCTACCACTTTCCTAGATGCTTCAAATTGCCTCTCAACACAGCCCCTGGAATGGCCATCATTGATCTATTGGAAAGGAGGTTGAGTCTCCTTGTTAGCCATTAGATTATACTTAGCAAATTCAGACCAAATAGAAAAGAAAGCTTCTCTAATATTTTGAGGGAGATGACACAAATAGCTAATCTGATGCCTGATTACTAGGACCCGCATCAGAGATGGAAATTCATGGACCACAGTTCAGTTCAAATTCTGCACGGTCACAGCAGTGTGGAGCTCTCTCTGTCACCCAAGGTAGAAGTCACTTCCACAATCCACCAAGTTGGTCCTGACAGTCCATGAGAAGCAGTGAGTTCATTACTTCTTGAGACTGATTCATTGTTAGGCAGCTGTGTTAGAAGCTTCTCCTTGAGTTAAGAAAAGAGTTATCAGGGCTGGAGCAGTAGCTCAGTGGTTATGGCACTTGCCTGGCATGCACGAGGACCCAGGTCAAACCCTAGCACCATACACACAACTAAGTATCTGAGCAATGAAAACCACATGAAAAACTACATAAAATTGATTCTCTCTCTCTCTCTCTCTCTCTCTCTCTTTAAAAAGAAAAGAGTTATCTCATGCAATTTGTATCCAAAAAGCCTACTTAGGACTTCTGGGGCCACACAAGGAGTGGGAGGAAACTAGGAAATTGGAAAAAAAAAAAAACAACCAAACCTGTTGTTGAGTATTTAGGTCAGATAGGAAAGCCGAGAGAGAAACACAATATCCTAACTAGCCTGATGTTATTTCAACTCATACTGGAGTTCAGCAAGATAAGTCTTAAACCTAGGACAGGCATTGATCAGGGAAAAGTGGCCATAAATGTGGGAATTACAAGACCCGGAGCTAGGCAGAGCCAAGAAGTTCTCAACAGCAGAGGATATAAACAGTAGGGGAAAGGAAAATTATCTTAAGGGTTAATAGCTCTAGATTTTCATTATTTGCTTACTTATGCAACCAACATTTATTAAGCAACACCTGTGGGCTAGCACTGTAAGACACTGGAGAATTTACAGATAAATTTGATATGAGCTCAGAGCTCAAATTCTGGTGGGGTCTGAAAGATATTTACCCAAGTGAACGGAAAAATTACAAGAAAAGATCAAGATAAGACATGGTGGCCACTAAACATAGGGAGGTATTGCAAACGGTTAACAAAGGCCGTCCTGCAGAAGACTCATTTCCTCTACTGTTAGTCTGTTCAACTTCAAGTTCAATATTCCCTTCTCAATTAAAGTATTCAGTGCAGTTGTTCAAACTGAAATTCTTAGACATGCATTTGCAGTCAGAGCTGGAGGGAGAAGTTTTCCCATGGAGGGTCCTTGTTTCTGGCTCCTTCTCCACTTCCTGGCGAGGCCTCCACTGGCATTCCTCTGGATGGCCCACCCTACTGTAAACTTCTCCTTGGCAGCTCACCTTCTCCTTGGACTTGCAACTGTGAATCTCATACCTGGATGCAGCCAAGAGATTTCAGGAAATGTTGCTTTGGAAACACATCTTTAAAATGAAAACAGATAAAGCAGCTGGCAGTGGAGCCAAGGCAAACTCCACTCGTTCTAAAGCGGGCAGTGTGTTGGCACCAGAAACCACCTACTCTCAACCACCGCCACATTCTCTAATAAATTCACCAGCATGCAGAGGCACATGTATGCACAAATGCTCACCCACCGGGCTGCAGAACACACCCATGGAAACCTGAAGGGTCCTTTTACTGCAGTTCTTTGGAGAGTTTGGTGGCCCGGAGCCTGAAGCACGCAAGGCCTGGGGCACACACTTCCTTCTGAAGGAGCCTTTTCTGGCTTCCTCCTCCACACTGTGGACAATTTAAACCAAGTTGAATGGAATGTTTTAGGCATTTTAAAGTTAGACACACCTTTTAGCCATTTTCACTGATAAGCAAAGAAAGTTTGGTTTCCCATTTAGTGAAAGGAAATCTAAAGGATGAGATTTAGGATCATTTCATAAATGAGGGTGACACTAATAAGCTGTCCCTCACTTTGTGGGAGCCCGCTGAATGCTACCAAGAAGTGTCACTTACAGTAGATTTCCTCACCTGGTTATAACACATTCCAATTCATAGCTTGCTTTCACCAGGCAGAGCTCAAGTGCGTCTCACAGTAGGCCTGCTGCATGCAGATGGGGAAACTGCAGCTCTCAGACAACGAGTGAACTGCTCAAAGTCACTGGGAGAGACAGCCACCAAGCCAGGACCAGCGCCAGATCTCCCTCTGCCACCTCCAGGGCTCTGTCCATGATTGCATGCATGCTCCTTCTGTAGGAACTCATGGACTGGTCATCTGAGCATCAGATCATTCAAATCTGCTGAAATGCCATTTCTCTGTGACTCAAATATATATGGTTGGATCTTCTGGGATCCCATCTCTGTAAGTCAAAACATCCCCCAGTCACGAAGTTGAATTCCACCGGTTGTTCAAGGTCTGAGCAACAGCACAGTAGTTACACAGCATGAGGTTGGTCCCCAGAGCAACACTCTGAGGACCGGACTCAAAACCCTTCTTAGATATCTCCCTGCTCACCAATATTTGCCAATGCTGCTCATGGCAGCAAGAACAAGTTTATCTATCTCTGTCTGTCTGTCTGTCTGTCTCTCTTTCCTCTCCTCCACCCCAGTGTTTCCCTTCCTCCCTCTCAACACTGACTCCCCAAATCTCTCCACCATGCCTCCTTCAGACCCTCATCACATGCCGTCCATTCTCATTCTTACACCGTTACTTTTACCCCCTTCATATCTTCTCTCTGTGTTTGATTCTCTAGGACACAGACGGAAGGTTTGAGGTGAGTGGAAAGTGCTGAGTAATTCCAGCACTCCCTGAGAAGTGCTGAATCCAGGAGGGTGAGGTGTAAACACACTACAGCGTGGATACCATTCTCTAAAACATGTCCAGGACAAGGCCCATCTAGACCCGAAGTGCAGACCCACGCTGCAGAAGAGGAAGAACTCCACAGACATCTGCTGAGTTTATAAGAACTGGAATTATTACAAAATGCTGAAACTAACCCCTGTGGGAAGAGAAACAGAGAGCAAAACAGGGAGGTGCAAGCTGCTTTCCACATCCACGGGCCCCATAGCCACGAGTTCAAACAGGAGTGGACGGAAACTGTTTCCACTGCATCCGTCCGTACTGAACATGCATAGACTGCTTTTTTGGGTGTCATTCATTACCTAAATAATATGGTATAATAACTATTTGTATTGTATCAGGCATTATAAATATTCCCAAGATTATTTAAAGCCCACAGGAGGCACAGATTATACGAAAGAGCAATGAAAACATGCAAGGTACTACAGCTTGCATGAGATTCCTGGCACCAAAGCCCTGCAGACACCGAGGAAAATCTGTATTTACTGAAAGGCTCGTGTGGTGATATCCCCAGGGGAAGATGGGCCTTACATGAGTAAGGATGGGATTAACCTCAAAAGTGTCCAAGTGCCAATATCATTATTCAACAGATGATGAAACAGAGCCTCATAAAGCCTAGGGCACCAGGCATTTAGTCAAAGAACCCGATCTAAAACTAGACTTTCTCGTCAATGCATTCAATAGATATTGTCTGGCACTGGAAATCAGATGTGGCCACGGTTGTTTTCTTCAAGGACCTTATTGTCCAGTAGAAGAAAGGAAGATTAAATGGCTGACCACCATTTGTAACCTTTTTTCATGTAATAAATGCCGTGAAGGAAAGGTAGAGATGCTTTGCTCCACTTTACATGAAGACTTATTTAGACTGAGCTGTGCAGGAAGGCATCTCTGAGGAACTGAGCAAAGATGGGAATGATGAACAAGTCTGTCAAGTAAAGATGAGGGGAAAGAAGGTACCAGGTAAAGGACTTCAGATGCAGTGGCTCTTGTTCAGGGTTTGGTCTCCCAAAATGACTCTTAAACAGCGTATCTTGTTTATCAGCAGACATTCCTAAAATTTGTTGAAATCTGTCAGTCCTAAATTAAAACAAGATGATAAAACTTTATCATGAGGTAGCATCTTGAGTTTAGGCATAAATAAATATAAGTTTGTGACCGTTATCCATATGCTTTGGAATGAAAACTGGCATTGACCTCTTTTCCTTATAAGCGTCACACCGAAACTGCGCCCTTGTTTCTTGCTGCAGAGAAAATCAAGGTGACCCCTGATACAACCATGTACGTTTACCCCACTGGTACAGTCCCTGTGCCTCCTCTGACTAAGGTAGATCACACAGATTCCTGAGATAATAGCTCACTCTCCTCTCCACCTGCTGGATCCATCTCTCCCCAATGGGCTTTGAACTCCCACCTTCAAAACGTTTTCAAAAGCTTGCCATGGTAAGCAAACCCATTACACCGTGGTTCTTGGTCTCTAATTCATTATTTTATTATCTGATCATCAGAACCAGGTTTATCTCCAAAGTTTTCATGACCTCTCCAGCCCTTAAATTTGGACAAAGCAAATACTACCAAACATCCCAGATGGACTTACTACAAACACTGGAGTAAATTTCATTTTCTTCATCTCTAAATTGGAGGCGTATAGCCTGGTCTTTGAAGGGAAGTGGCTCTAAGGAAGAACGATAACCCCCTTGCACGTGTTCGGGACTTCTCCCTGTAGCACCATCTGTGGAGCGACGTGTTCCAACCCTGTGAACAAGCTCTGTGAGATCTTTTATGGGAAATGTCATTTTCCGCCCACTGATATAACTCTGAGCATGTTGACTGGGTTCCTTCAGACTTAGTTTCTCTCCTTTGTGAAATGGGATAAATAATACTGTCCTGCCAATTGGCACCACAGACACAATTCCTAAAACAATTTCATGCAGTTTTAGAAGGATAGACAACTGAGACATTCAAATTTTTTGTGTTATTTTGATTTTTCATTTTCAATTATTCTAGCAAGAGTCAAGGGTTTAAAAAAAAAGAACCCAAGTGGGAAAATCAGCAAACGCGTACACACAAATGACCGTGTTTTGCTTTCATTTTGTTTTTCAGCATATGACAGACCATACGTTTTGATGTCACAGATAAGTGATTTTCTTTGGTATTCTTTTTCCCAAGATTCCTGGTTTCCAGAGGCTGAATATGGTATACCCAGTGTCTCTAGAGAAGAGCTTACTTACTTCCTTTCCTAGGCTTTTCCACCCTACCCAAGATCACTTGTCCGTGAGTAGGAGGGTTTTTCAAAATATTGGGAAGTAGAAAGTGTGTGAGGATCAAGAGAGATACACATCCGAGTTACAGAAGTCTGAGGTCGCAAAATACTCTGGAAACAAACATGAATGTTATACCTTCCCAGGCTGATTGATCTGAAATAGGAAGACACCCATCCTGTCCCTTTGGGCATTCAACATTCCACTCACAAACTCCCCTCCCCAGGAACCCTCTCTAGTTTCAAATAATCAAATGTTCCAGAAGCCAGTCCTTCCCCCATCCCAACCCAGAGGACTTACTAGTTTGATGTGAGAGGTATTGATTCCGGAACTCCTGATGGCTCCCTGCTACACCATTGATTTTTATTTAATGCCCTGTGACCCAGTGCATTTGGCAGGTCCCAGAATTCTGTTCTCTTGTGTTCCTTTCCATTTTTTCCATTGTAAGCCCCTCCTCCATCAAATAAAACCTAACTTGGGTTTAAGACCTTCCTGGAAGATGATTCTGAGCCTCCCTTTCTAGACCTTCACAACTCACTCTCATTCAAATGAGAGAATCACTAAAGGCCTTGTCCTTGCCCCCCAGCAGACCCTCATAAATCCACAGTGAGTTTTTTTTAATTAAAGCATCCAAATAATTAATGATCAACTCCATTTGTGCCATTGAAAACCCAAATGTCACACGGTTGAAAAGACCCAACCAAATAATTCAGTGTACCCTATAAAGCTTTAAAAAAGCAG
Organism: Aplodontia rufa; assembly: GCA_004027875.1. Lineage (NCBI taxonomy): Eukaryota > Metazoa > Chordata > Mammalia > Rodentia > Aplodontiidae > Aplodontia > Aplodontia rufa. Next base: position 22,423 of record PVKS010014076.1, on the reverse strand, counting down.
AGCCCAAGAGGCCTGCATGACTGGTTTCTGTGCTGTCTGAAAAGCTTGGTTGGGTTTTTGGGCACTTGATTGGAATCCAGGAATAATGTGCCCTGAGCACAAAGGACTCTTTTGATGTGTCTGTGCCAAAGCTCCTCCTTCTTCCCTTCTCACTTTACCTGGGATACACATTCTCCTTGTCTCCCAAGTTGGAAAAAATAACCCACGGAAGAGAGGAAAAAACAGCAGAGAGAAAATCAAGGGTGAGGGTGGGGTAGAATTCTGCAGTTCTCAGTCTGAGCTTGGTTACTAAAGTCTGGTTATTCTAGAAGGAAAAGAAGTAAGTTTACACATGTCTGTGAACAGACCCTGGAAAATGTAACAAAAAGATGCCCCTTGTTTGCATGTGGTCCCTTGAGTTAGGAGTAATAAAGGAGGCTACCAGCATAGACCTGTTGTGTTCAAAGTCAGAGATATAGCAGATTCCAACCTTGGAAATCAATGTGGATTTACATGTTTAATTCAGACAGAGAATCTCACAATAGCCCAGCCTGTTGCTTTTTCATGGGTGGTAGAAGTCTCTGAGAAAATGGCAGTCAGTTAAAGACAAGTAAAGTGTAAGCTTTGACCGTGGGAGATAAAAGATGGAGGTCTACCTCCCAACTACAGGGAAGTTACTCAAGGTCTTCCTCTACCAACTCAAATAACCTGCTTTATCCTTCCAGTCTCATTTTGCTATTTGCAAGAAGATGAACTTGTACTACACCATCATCAGACTTGAAATTCCATTTCAGAAATCTATTGCTGCCCTCAAATTTAATAACATAAGACAACGATTGACTTATCTGGGTCTTCTCTATTTCATCTCAACAGTGTTTGATAGATATCTGTGTAGAGATTCTATTCATATAGAATCACTAGTAGATTCATCACAGGTTTCTGACATCTTTGACGCTGTTACAAATGGTATATTTTTTATTTTATTTTTAATTATTTGTTGCTGATGTATAGAAATGAAATTGATTTTTGCATATCGAATTTGCATACAGTAAGTAGTCTCACCAAACTAACATCAATTCTAATAACTTTTCTATGGATTCTCAGTCCATCTTCTCACCATCAGCTTTCAGTTGGTGAAATCACAAGGAGGATGTCTGGAATACTTTTTAGGTTTCTTGGATTGCAAGCAACAGAGGTGTCTCTGGTTAAATTTGGTATAAAGTAGAATCCATTTGAATGCTTTGGGATAGTTCTGCAAGTCACGGGAGAAGATGAACTGTCAGACATCAGAAAAGGGCAGGGTCCAAAACAGCATTAGGGGACATATTCACTGTCTCCCTTGGGACCATCTCTGGACTTCTCATTTGTGTCACTTCTCTCAAGATTCAAAGTCTTCAGAAAACAGGCCTTGTCCCTTTTTACGTCTAGCCTTTGGTCATGTTGCCATTTGATTGAGAGGGCCATTAAAATCGCACACGATGTTGGAGGAGTTGTGCCCCAAAGAACACTCAAGGGACTGTTATAAAAAGAAACAAGAATCGGATGCTGGAAAAGCAAAACAACGCATGCTGTTGAGTCAGTCTTCTTATTGCTGCAACCCATGGACTTGACCAGAGCACTTTTAGAAGAGGAAAAGTTTGTTTGGTGCTCTAGGCTTCGGAGGCCTCAGTCCATAGACAGCCAACTCCATCGCTTGTGCCTACGGTGAGGCAGCACACCATAGTGGAAGGGTGTGGAGGAGAAAGGCAGCCTAGGATACGACCACCAGGAAGCAGAGAGAGAGTCAGGGGAGAGCTCTGCTCACCGGGGACAAAACAGAAACCCCAAAGGCACATCCCCAGAGACTGGCTTCCTTCAGCCACACCCTGCCTGCCTACACTCACCACCCAGTTAACTCTCAATGGATTAATGCACTGATTAGGCAAAGGCTCTCAGAGCCCAATCATTTCTCTCTGAGCAGTCTAGCATGAGCTATTGGAGTACACTTCATAATATCTAAACCATGGCCATCGTGCACAGTATTCAATTAGATCTTTCTGTCCCTTACCTATTTTAACAGGCGTATGCATTAGCGCTTAAAGTTTTGGTGATAATAATGGTACTGGAGAATAACACAGTCTCAGACAGCCATAGCTTCCTGTTTGGCCATCAGATCCACTTGGGTTCACGTCAATGACCCACATTATTCATTTAAACATGAAAGTGGATCACCTGCCCGGCTTGGCTTCTCTGGGCTTCAGTCCACCTTCTTTTCCCCCATTAATAAGCACAGTGCTGTTGAAATAGGTTTCATTAATAACCAAATACATCTGTGTTCTATTTTGTTTTCTTGCCTCTATCTTCTGTCTCTTTGTAAGGGTGGTGGTGTGTTTACTTTCCTGCGGTTGCTTTGGAATAAGAGACTGCGTTTATCCTGATATAATCAGTAACTACACTGAGTTTTCTTTATTTGTTGAACTGCTGACTCTGGGCTTGAGCACACATCATGTATAAAAGATGCTTGTGGGTTTCCTAGGTGTTTTTAACCCATAAGAAAATGGATCGGGGTCCTTGTGATCAATTTTCTTAAGGAAAGGATTAGAGTGAAAATGAAACGAGGTTAAAAGTCTCCTATCTTTGCTGTCACTCATCTGCACCTTTATTTATTGTCTCTCTGGTTTTCATTAGCATGCTGACAACCAGAGCTGTAGACATTTTCATCCACACTCCAACTACTGCCTGAATTCAGTTCCAAGTTATGAAACCTAATCTAAACCTTAGAGGGGAAGCTACAAATTGTAACTTTAAATTTCAGTTTACAGAGTTCTCCTGGATGGTTCCAGGAATTGAGTAGGGAGAAGTCCTGGAAATTAGAAACCAAACTACCACCTCCTTTTTCTCTTGAAAAGATCTTAGGACATTTGAAGCAAAACTCATAAAATACCATTTTCACAATATGCCAACTTAGAAGAATTACGAGGGAACATCTCCACATCCCCCCTAACAACCACTTATAACTAATTATGGACTGGAGGGAGGTGCCTTCTATTCTTCAAGATCACTTGAAGGACATTTCACAATTTGCCTTGGTCACCTGTTTCAAAAATATGAGAACTAGGTGCCAGGAAAATTTTCCTCACTTTCAAACACCAATTCTTTCTTCAATTCAGAACATTTGGATAATTAAAGTATAGCATTTCAGTACTGGAAGACACTTTAAATACCATTTAGTCTGGAAGTTACAGCTGGTGACCCAGGGACTGAGAAATATTTTACAAGGAACAGAGAAAGTTCAGTTTCTGAGTTTTCTGTATTAGTTGCCAATACCAAGACATTAAGATAGCTCTTATTTTTATAAAAAAATGCAAAACATTGGTATCTCTAGAAAACTCAGAAGACCCTCATTTCTATGGAAGCAATCTTAACTGGGTGCTCCTCTTTAGGATGGGGAAAGACAGACGCCCCAGTTATCACAGGATCTGCCAGATCCACTCACCCCATTACCCTAATTGACTAATTCCTTTCAGCATCTTGGTTTGTGATCCCTGATCTATACTGATATAAAAAAATAATTTCACTGAGATGCAGCTGGTCATCAGCTCATGCCTCCTGATCTGGTGGTCTTCTTCTTTAGAGCATCCTCCTTGCTGACCTGGGGCAGCCAAAGACAATTCCATGGGGTGGAGAAGTGACATAAAAGTCAAAACTTATAATTTGCATTGGTCCTATTGCTCTGCATCTTCCTGAGTCAGCCTAGCAGTGTGCTGCTAGAGCTGTTCCCCGTGCCATCTGAACACAGAGTAAATTGCAAAGGAAAGTTGCCCCGGGAGGCTTCCAAGTCCCAGGTCCATCTTTGTGTTTAGGTGGTGCATGTGTGTGTGATTTTTTTTGATATGTGGTTCTCCGTAGTTTTGATAGAAAAAAAAAGATTTAAGGTGGTATGCCCACTTTTGACACTGGAGTATAGTCTGGAGAAGACAAAAAGGGAGCTTGAAAAAAACAGGAAGGGGGTGAAGTGGGGGCTAGAGCAGTGGATCAGCGGTTGGAGCTTGGAGCGCTTGCCTGGCTTGCAGAAGGACCTGGGTTTAATCCTCATCACCCCATACACAATTAAGTGTCAGAGAAACAAAGGCCAGATAGAAAAATAAATAAAATTGATTCTTTCAATCTCTCATTCTCTCCCTCCAAAAAAAAAAAAGAAAACAAAACAAAACAAATGACAAAAAACAATGGAAGAATATGGGGACATTTTTCCTATCAAGAAAATTAAAAACAAAGATTTCAAGGTAAGTGCACTATAAGAGGTTATTAAAACCAAAGGTCAATTTGATAAACCTCAAAGTTAAATGGAATAGTTTTTATTTTTATTGGTTCTTTTTAGTTAAATATAACATTATGGTTTATTTTGACACAATTATAAAAACATGGAATATAATTTTCTCTAACTGAGGCCCCAGTACTCCCCCTTTTCCTCCGCTCCTCCCTCCTCATATTTCCTCCCCTGTACTGTGCCTATCTTTCTGCTATTTACTTATATTTTTTAAATTAGAGTCTTGTAGACACACCAATAGTACATAGGAAAGGTAGGGCATAGTCATCCTACTTTTCTTCCCTTTGGAATATTCTTCAGAAAGTTGCTAAAACTAGTTCTTTGGTACTGTGAAGACACGGTCTAAAATGTCTTTGAGTCTCTGAAGAGGTAGTGATCAGTAGGCAGAGTGAGAATTCTGTGTTAGTCCTTTCTTGCCATAAGATAGAAAAAAAGTAGTTTAACTACAAAGGCGACATTTACAGTCCCAAAGTACCTGATCGCTGAAGTCAGTTCAGACTCTGACTAGGCTGGTTGTTATGTTGTCGAGACAGCTGGGGACAAAGTGCATCATTCACAACCACCAGTTGTTTCCACCAAGTGTAGACCAAGCCTTTGAGATGGTTTCTGGCTGTGAATGTGGCTCAACAGAGGATGAAGCAGCCAACAGAGCCTTCCAGTGTCTTTCTCATAGCTCTACACTCATAGCCAAGAAGGGCTGAAGAGGGAAACTTTTTTCTTAAGAGCAAAGGCGTGGCTTGAGTTCAAGATATTATAGATGGAATTTGGATTAAATCCCTCCATTTCCACCGAGAAGATACTCAAAATTATGGAGGATGGCTTTACTAGTTGGGAGGTGACAGGGAAAGGCTGAGTCAAGAGAGCATTCTCATGATCAACTTATTTTTAATAAGCTTGGGAGGCTTGGTGGGTGTTACAAAATAAAATGGTTAGCATCCATTCCCCCAGAGCTCAGTGGAGGGAGAAACTGCCCTTACCACTTGACCATCTCCCAAAACTCCCTCCTTTAGAAAGCTGAAAATAAATTCAAAACTCATCTGGCAGGGACAATTTAGTACCCGATAACCTTCATAAAATCATACTGTTGACTTGTCCTCCCTTTTGATTTTTTTCTGGATACCATGAAGTCCTCCTAGATGGAGAATTTCTTTCCTCTGATGGTAAAGACTTTTCTAAGGAAATAAGAGAAATCCCATATTAGAAAGCATAATGTAAAATAGAGATCACTGGATTGTAAAGAATATGTGATGTGGGGGCTGGAGTGGTGGCTCAGAGGTTACCATGCTTGCCCAGCATGCACAAGGACATGGGTTCAAACCCCAGCACCCACTTACACAACTAAACATCAGAGCAATGAAAGCCATGTGAAAAACTCAATAAAAATTGATTCTGTCTCTCTCTCTCTCACTGTCCTTCTTTTAAAAAAAAGAATACGTGATGAGAAAATTTGTTACTAATATGAAAAAAACTTTCTATATTTCCCCTTTTAAAATTGTATTTAATGTTGATTGAGTACATAGACATGAAAAGAAAATCTAAAACCTTTCAGAAGAAATCATAGCAGATCTTTAAAACCTTGGAGAAAGAAATAATCTTTAAAACTATAATGAAGGGGCTGGAGTGGTGGTTCAGTGGTTATGGCGCTTGCCTGGCGTGTGCAAGGATGCAAGTTAGAACCCCAGCACCACATACACAGCAAAGTGTTGGAATAACAATAGTCACATGAAAAACTAAATAAAAATTGATTCTCTCTCTCTCTCTCTCTCTCTCTCACCATCCCTCTCTATTTTAAAAAACCATAATGAAAAGAACATTTAAAAACAAAAATAAAAATTGATTAAATTACTTACATTAAAATAAATACAAATTATGTAAAACAAAAGATACTATAAAACATGAAAAAGATAAACAATTGACAAGCAGAAGAAATTTGTAAAAATATAACTAGCAAAAGATTATTTTCCAGAATATATATACGACCAAAAATTAAGAAGAAAAAATAAAATGTTCCTACTGTATATTTAAAGTATAAAACAAATCTAAATGTAATAAAAGTCCCAGAAGAAAAGGAGAAAGATCCATTCCCCCAGGCCAATAGATTATTTGTAGAAATAATGACCAAAAATTTCCCTAATTTGGAGAAAACTAAATTCAAACAAATTCAATTTAAAGTTATTGCTTTTAAATTATTTTTGTTGTATATTTAGAAAACTGAAAATTTTGATAAATTCAAAGAAAGCCCTGTTTAGCAACATTGTAAACAAACTGCATAAAAGTATGAATAAAGAATAAATCTTGAAAACAGTAAAGAAAAATTACATATTGCACCCGAGAGAAAACTTATGCAAACAACCACTGAGTTTCATCAGGAACCAAGAAGATGGGGAGACTGTAAATCAACAGTTTTAACGTTCTAGGAGGAAAAAAATTACCAATCCAGAATTATATCCAGGAAAAACATTGTTCAGGAATGAAAGCCAAAAAAAATTACCTTCAGATAAAAAGAATCTAAGAATTCATTGCTAACCGCCCTGTACTACAGAGAAATGCCAAAGACTTTCTTCAAACTACAAGAGCAAGATGCTAGAATGTCTTCAGAAAAGAATAAAGTATCAAAACCAGTTGACATCTGACATTTAAGTCATAGTAATGACTGCAATTATGTATATTTATTTATGTATATTATATATTTACACATTTCTCTGCATATATATTATTTGAGAGAAAGAATGGATTGTTACCAAGGATTTTGCTTATACAATTATGGGTAGGGCAGATGATCAAGAAAGGCAGAAAATGAGTAGGCTAGAACCCCACAGGTTTGCAATCTTTGAGTTCAGGGAAATCTCAGCCCTCTTTTAAAGGTCTAAAACAGGAAAATCTCCCTTTCGATTCATTTGAAGTAATTAGTAATGATTTGCAGACTTTAATCAAATCTATTAAATTCCTCCAGAGGCTGGAGTGGTGGCTTGGAGCCTGGAGTCATGGCTCAGTGATGACAGCACTTGCGGGGCACATGCAAGGACACGGGTTCGAATCCCAGCACCACCTATACAATGAAGTGTCAGAGCAAAGAAATTCACATGAAAAACTAAATAAAATTGATTCTCTCTTTCACTCTCTTTAAAAGAAAAAATTCCTCCACAACAGGACCTAGGTCAATGTTTGATGGAATAACAGGGACCGTTACCAGGTTAGCCAAGTCGACGCAGGAAACAGTTATAATCCTGGACAATATGAAGTAATAATGTCGTTCCTCTTAAACTCTTTAAAATATCTATAATTGCTTACACTAACAATGTCATTGGTGAGGTTCTCAGTGTGTATAAATGTCACACATATGATGACAACTGTAATGTGAAAGATGATGGACATGGAGACAACCAATCGATAGAGTTATTGGTTTATGTGAGCGGTACGATTAACTCTTAGAAAACTGTGAAGGTAAAATAGATAATAGGTAAAGAGAGAGAGAGAGAGGGAGAAAGGGAGAGAGGGAGAGGGATTAACCACTATGGTAGAGATAATAATGCATAGCTTTAAGCCAATATAAATTTAAATCAAGATACTGAAAATACTAAGTGCTCCAAAATAAGGCAGAAAAAGAACAAAGGAACTAAAACAAATAATAATATAATAAAATAGTAGACCAAATTCAACTGTGTTACTAATTCCAGCGCTAATGGCCTACGCAGTAAAAGGGAGATATTCAACCTCCCAGCCACCCACCTCCTAGGCGCTAGGGCAACTCAAACGTGCACGGGGAACATTTATAAGGGCAAGCACGGAAGCATTGTTTGTAACGGACAACGTTGGAAATAAACTCCATCCATCAAGGGAAGAATGAATAAAACGATGTTTTGATCTATTTATACATGGAATTCTGAAAGCAATCTTTCAATAAAACTAAAGATACATGTTCAATAGAAACATAAAGTGAAGAAAAGAAACCAAGTTGCATAAGAATACACAAATGCTACATTTGTTCAGCATTTGATGCATGAAAACATTTCCTTATAAATTTAAGGATGCAAAAGAGAGAGTGGTTCTATAAAGACAGGCATGAGAATGATAAACACCGGAATCAAACACCAATGCACCTCCTGAGAATGAAGATCAACCCAAAGGATTGCAACCGTACTTGCAATGTTTATTTTTAGGGTCATTAGTGTATACATGGCATTCACTCGAGGATTTGTTGCACCCTGATGTATGAAGTATTCTGTAATTTTAAAAATTAGAAAGAAATTGGAGTCCCAAATATGGCTGCTTGGCAAAAGATGGAGGCTTGGGTCATAATGAGGGATCAGCTGCCCTTGCTGAATGCCCTCAACTGTTTTGACTTCTGGAGGGGTGGGCCATGATTACAGCTGTGATTAGGTGACTCACCATAATTATGTTTTGTTGAAATTGAATTTATGGAAGCATGAATCACTTGACCCAAGGCCTACCTAATTGCTCCGACTGTGTGGATGGGAGGATGGTGGAGGAGTTTTCCACGGAGGTCATTGTAGCATGAGTGTGTGCATGCGTGTGTGTGAGCACGCACGCCAGCATGCACTGCCATGCTCACCTTGCAGAAAGCCTCAGAGCTGCTTCATCTTTTGTAACAACACAAGGATGGCAAGGAATCTTTACATGTGTCACCGTGGTTTCTTCTGCCTCTCACCCCTACTCATACTATGAGCAACTCACCCTGTAACTATTTGGCTTCCTGGGGGTCTCTGTGCTTCAGACCGCAGCCCCTGCAGGAGGTGGTGTCTCAAAGCCACTGACTGGCAGACCAGACACAGGTTCTCCAAGCTCAGACCTCCCACTGCTCAATCAGAGACGCGGGGACGCCCCTAGCACTGAGTGCCCGCTGCAGAGCTGTAATTTCAATTAACACAGGAACTCAAGAGGTAAACAGCAAACCCAGAGTGTGGTGAGAATCCCAGAGCTTCCCCCCCTGTACTTTCTGTACAGCGAGGAGCTGGGGAGGGGTCCATGACAATGCTGGGCACCTCGGCAATGTAAGAGGCCTGCAGTGTCACACGGGAAAAGAGGTTAGAGTCTTTCCCCTTAGCTTTAGTTTGCACCTGGAGACCAAGGAAACTCAAGTCACTAGGTCATTTTTATCTTTATCTTATGGTTATTGAGCAAAATGGACTTTGCCCAAAGCAGGTTCAATGTTGGTTTCTTCATTAGCTGCAAGTTGCAGATGAGGAGACTGAGGCGAAGGAAGGTTAAGTGACGTGCTCACATTCACTCAGCTAATAAAGGGTAGGAGGTGCACTGCCTGTCCCCAGACTCTTGTTCTTTTAGTCACTCCCCTATACACCTTGCACATGACAGGTGCTATGTTGGGTGCTTTTCAAAATCATCTGACTTAACTTCAAAACGAGTTCCATTTGATGAGGAAAGCAAAACTGGGAGAGGCAAAGTAACTTGCAAAGACTGCACACACAGTGAGTCACAGAACCAGCATCTACAGCGAGTCCACCTGACTGCGCCTCCCCCTGACAGTTCCAGTGACCGGCTGGGTGCGGAAGCTCACGCACATGAGGAGTGTGCAAGAGGACCATGAACTGGATTCCACCCTGTGGTAGGTTTGCACGTGCTCCTAGCAGACTCCGGGGCTGCCCGGTCAGCTTCTCACCCAGACAGAGGCTTGATCCAGTCGGCCTGGTTCACATTGTTCCACCCTCTCCTGAAATCATCTCCTCAACTCCATCATTACACACTGTAGTGAAACTGCAATTCTAAAAGTCCACTGGATTACTTGTTTTTAACTTTTACCCTCTTCTTACGAAAGTCAGCTGCTAAAGAGTAAATGCTCCAGGGAAAAGGAGGCTTTTGAAACCCATGCTGCCACGCTTTGGGGAATGAGCTGAGGGGTAACTGAGGACAAAGTTCCTGAGTGTGGACTTAAGGAGGGACTTGGGGGTGGAAGAGGCCACAAGGAAGGCTGACGCAACAAGACAGCTTTGCTAGCGCCCCGCTGCCCGTCATCCCGGGGACAAGGCTGTGCTTTCATTCTTTCCTTCTGGTTTGGTCCCTCTGAAACACCAACACCCAAACTTGGCTGACAAATGCAGCTCCAGAGATCCCGGATGCCAAGAATGCTAAGGTGCCAGGGGTGCCAGGGTGCCAGGGCCCAGGAGCCAGTGCAGTTCTTTCATTTTACAGACCAGGAAACTGAGACCCCGACTGCTACATGATTTTGTCTGCGGTTCCTCAGCTGGACCATCAGAACCAACAGTGAAACTCAGAAATAAGGGTCCAGAGAAAATCTATAGCCCTGAGCGGCAGCAGGAGCAGCCACACACACACCCAGGCCCTGGCTGCCTCTGCTCTCTGAAAGCCCATTATTCTTCAGTACACACAGAATCCTCACACAAACAGCAGCAGTGCTGCATGGTAGAGAAACGTGGGGGTCATGAACTGTGTTCCAGCTCCGGCTCTCATGGCCGTGGCCTGATCTCTTCAGACACTCAATTCCTCAACTGCCAATAAAAAAAAAAAAAAAAACCATCAAGTCTTTCTTATAGACTTGCTTCCAGCATAAGGAAAAAATCATATTTGCTACAGTACAGCTTCTGGCCCACTTTTGACACAGCATGAAGGCTTTGTCATTGAACTTTGATTGGAGGAGTATTTAGGATCCTTGAGAATCTTAGTTTGGTTTTCTGATCATCTTTGCAATTGTGCCTTCAACTCCTGTTATCCTTCCTTTTTCCTAACCTTGGGTGGACATCACTCCACACCTAACAATGTATAAATGATTTTATCGTCCTGAATACAGAAGATAGGAACGATCACTTCCCACAGCCGTGATTTGCAGTCAGTCATCACACCTCAGCCTTGACCTCTCCCAAGTTGACCCCTATTCATTGGAAAGTGATCTGCGGAGCGAAACACGCAGCCGTTTGTGCAGCTACGGAAGACCTGTGAGTCCCGTTTCTTTCAGGCTGTTGGTCGTCTTACTTGCTGCCCTGGTGCGCACCTATTTATTTATTTATTTATTTAGGTTGGTTCTTTTTAGTTTACACACGACATTAGAATCCACTTTGACACAATAATGTAAGGATGGAACATAACTTATTCTAATTCAGTCTGCAGCACCTTCCTTTCCCCTTCTCTCTCCTTACCCTGACCCACTTCCCTCTTCTTTACTGATTTTTCTTCCATTTACCCATAGTTATTTTTTTAAAAGAGAGAAGGCCAGAGAGAGAGAGAGAGAGAGAAAGAAAGAAAGAATCTTTATTTAGCTTTTCATGTGGCCTTCATTGCTCCGAGACTTCACTGTGTACATGGTTCTGGGGTTTGAACCCATGTACTCGCCGCATGCCAGGTAAGCGCTATAACCACCAAGCCACCACTCCAGCCCCACATAGTTATTTTTTTATCAGTTTCTTTGGATGTACATGATGATGAGATTCACTGTGGTATATTCATTTATGATCATAGGAATGTAATGTCAGATTTACTCCACTTTCTTTCCTTACCCCATCCCTCCTCCCTTCCCTTCATTCCCCTTTGTCTACTCCATTGATCTGACTTATATTCTCCACTCCACCTCATTTTGGATTAGCTTAGTACATATACACAGTGGAGTATTACTCACCATAAATAAGAATGATTTTTGACATTTTCTGGTAAATGGATGGCTCTGGAGACTATCATGGTAAGTGAAATTTCAGTCCCCAAATGCCAAAGTTCAAATGTTTTCTCTGATATGTGGAAGCTAATTATCTCCTTCGTGAAAGTTATTCCTGTTATTCTTTCCCAGTCCTCCTCTCCTTGCTCTGATACACTCTGACTTCTTCAATCCCTTTTCTAACCTCAGTCGTTGAACCACATATGCTTGATATTTATCCACCTACTTTAACTTCTATGGCTAGAATGATGGTTGGTTACCCCCTCATGGTGAAAGGCTTAGGGAGAAAATAACATCTCAGGAAACTTAATCAAGTTCTACTGAAGTAAATCTGTCTAGAATTTAAAACTGTAGCTGAGTGTTTGGCTTGTAAAGTAAAGCTTAGACCCGAAAATTGAGAACACAGAAATAGCCCCATTCTCTATATGTAGAAAATTTTGTGGAAGTTCAGGGTAGTAGAAGACTAACATGAAACCTTCATCACTGTTGTTAAAGTTAAATAAAGCAGAATAAGTTGATAATAAAGGACAACTGCGACTGGATACACAGTAAAGGAAATACCAAGAAACAGCAATACAACCAAGGAAGGCAGAAGTCCACGATGATGGGGACCTTAAAAGCATAAGCTGTGGGGCTGGAGCGGTGGCTCAGCAGTTACGGCGCTTGCCTGGCATGTGTGAGGATACAGGATCAAACCCCAGCACCACGTACACAACAAAGTGTTGGAGCAATGAAAGCCACATGAAAAACTAAATAAAAATTTATTCTCTCTTTCTCTCACTGTCGCTCTTTCTAAAAAATTTTTTTAAAAAAAGCATAACTTGCTTCCGAAAGAAAAGGAACAATACCTAATTTTGAAACATAATACAAATCTAGAATAACCAAAACACCACGGCTCTCTCCTAAAAATCAACTCAACCAATGGGACAGAATAGAGAATCCAGAGATTCATCCCCACACTTAGAGTCAACTGATTTCCAACAAAGTCACCAAGAATATACATTCAAGAAAGGACAGTGTCTTCACTAAACGATGCTGGGAAATCTGGATATACACATTCAAAAGAATGAAACCAGACACCTACCTCTCACCAAATACAAAAGTCAACTCAAAATGGGTCAAAGACCCAACTGTAAGCCCTGACACCAAGAAACTTCTAGAAGAAAGCATAGAGAAAACACTTCAAGACATTAATATAGGCAAAACCACCAAAAGCACAGGGAACAAAAGCGAAAGTGGACAAATGGAATCATATAAAATTAATATGCTTCTGCACAGCAAAGGAAACCATCAACAGAGTTACAAGACACACTATGGGACAGGAGATAGTATTTGCAATCTAGTCACACAACAAAGGGTTAATAACCAGGCACAACTCAACAACAAAAATAAATAAATAGGAACATAAATAGTCTGATTAAAAAGTAAGGTCTTGATCTAAATAAACTTTTCTCCAAAAATACATATAAATGCCCAATAAATATATTAAAAATCTTACTATCACTAATCATCAGGAAAACACAAATCAAAACTACATTAGGATATCATTTCATAATAATTAGGAGATTGGTATAAAAGGATAAAAAAATAACAAATGCTGAGAAGGATGTGGAAAAAAGAAAATTTCATATACATTGTTGGAATAAATTAGTAGAATAATTATAGAAAACAGAATGGAGCTTCTGCTTCCTCAAAAAACTAAAAGTAGAGTTCCATATGACCTAGCAATTCCACCTCTAGATACATATCCAGGGAAAATTGATTTATTATATCAAAGAGATGCTGGCACTCTCACATTTATTGCAGCAGTATTCACAATACCTAAGATATAATATTAACCAAGGTGTCCATGAGCAGATGAATAGATAAAGAAAAAGTGTATACAGACACAACAGAATATTATTCAGTCATGAAGAAAGATGAAATCCTGTCGTTTGCAGCAACATGGATGGAAGATATCGTGTTAAGTGAAACAAGCCAGGCACAGAAAGACAGATGCCACGTGTCGTCAATCACTTGTGGAAGCTAAACAAGTTGACCTCACAGGAGACGAGAGTACAGGAGTGATCATTAGGACTATTAAGAGGAAGACAGAGGTGAAAAGGGGGCCCACAAAAACAGACAGGGAGAATTAGTTCTGGTATTCTAAGACTCAGTAGCTATAGTCTGTAATAATTTATGATACACTCCAAAATAAGGACAAAATAAGAGTCTGAAGCTTCCCCACACACAGAAGTGATAAATGTCTGAGAAAACAAAAATGTTAATTACCCTGGTTTGAGCATTGCCTGTTGTGTACATGTGCCAAATTATTTTACCGTACCCCTTCTATACGTAAATATTATGTCAATCAAAAAGTTACAAATAAACTTTCTAAGGTTTTCTCAGATTGCTACTCTAATCACAGCAAAGGTGTTATGCTTTTCTTAGAAAGTGAACTGGGAATTTAGGACAGTTTCACCTATTTATGATTTAAGTTCCAGCAATTTTTAAATGGTCACCAATAAGAATGCAACTCTATAGTATGCCTGATATTGTTCTTTAAGACATCATCTCTGACTGCCTTCACTTCATCTCCTTTCTCTATCTCCAGAAATGGCATCTCAATATGCCCAATATCAGTCCTTTTCCTTGAAAGAACCTTCTCCATCCATCACCCCCATCTCCACTCCTTATCTACAACTGGGAACACCATGGAACAAGGGATGGGAAACAGAATGACCAAACGGATTCAGATGTGATCTCATGGTTTTTGTGACACACCACATATCTCCTAAGACAATCCACCTGCCAAAAGGAAGAGGAAATGACTATCCTTACTTTTCATCACCTAAATTGCCCAAAGCAATTGATGTTGGTGAAACCATTTGCTGACATTTGGTTGTCCACACGATATGTGGACTCAGCCAGATTTTCTTAGGATGGCATCTTCCCTCTAACTCTGTAGCTCTTGCTCTCATTTCTTCACTCCCCCTCTTGAAACTTCCTGACTTAACATTCCTGTTCCCCTCTCTTCCTCTATTTTTAGCCTCTATATTCTAAAGTATTTAGATTCCAGAAAACAAGTGAACCCATGTGTTCACCATATTTTGTCCTCATCCCGAATCAACGAATAGTCGTTAATATATTACTGCGTGTAAGCTGGAGAGAAAGTAACTGCTTTTGACCTAAAGATTTGAGACATACATTCTTGGTGAATAAAAATCTTCTTCACCTCTTAAGGATGTGTATCTGAGCAGACACTGGGAGAGATTGAATGGACTAAGGAATCTTTGCATCATATTTTTTTGGAGAAGACTACTAAAACCTTATCTTCAGACCATTTGGGCATGTAGAGTAATATGCAGCAGAAATTAGAAGATCTAAAGCTTGGATACCAGATGATCACCCTCCATCAGTCTCCATGTGTATGGGGAAAATCATTTCCAGAGAGAGGGAAGATAGGGAAGCTGGCTGAATTTACTAAGACACCTTGAATTATTTTTTGCATGCTTAGGGTTTGGCTAATAAGTACTTTGCCCCATGCACCTTTCCCCCTTCATTTAAAATACATGTATATGGGAAAAGAAATTTAATCCTTCTGTCCCCATTCTCTTAAATTTAACCCATCAAAATCCAACTGGGTGGAAATCACTGGATGTCCATGAACCTGCTGAGCTTAGCGTTATAAACCACTTGGAGCGGTTCTTTCTTTGAATCTCAGAAACCACAATGAGGAACTATTTTTAGTGACTTTTGTCAGGAGAAAAACATGGGAGTTCCACTTTGCCCTCAGATTTCGCCACAGCCATCAAATTCTAACTTTGTTCAGACACATTACCACGACTTGTGTTTAGTTCTTGCCAATAACCTGAGGTTCTGGGACCACTGTTTTGTGAAAAGTCAACAAATATGAACTGCTTCAAAATGTGCTGAGCACAGTGTGGGTCTCAGTGTCCTCAGCAGTGCTGAGCCCCTCTCCCCCACTCTCTGTCACAGCCTAAGGCATTTGTAAAGGGCAGAGAAGAAGGATGGAAAAGAAAAAGATCAGGAAAGAGAATCTGGTAAAGGCAAAAAGCATTATAACTTACATGGATGATGTCAACCAGCAGGACATGACTGAGGTTTACACAATCCTTTTGCATGCCCAAAAGTGTATCTTTAGACTCCCTTAAACCTCACAACAAAAATGGACATCACACTTGGCCAACTCAATTGTCTATACCAGTAAGCAGAAGATGAAGCAATAATGACAACTAAATATGCCAGGAATTATTATAAAAATTATTTTTTTCTTGATTTCTCTTTGACAATCCTGGGCAAATTCAGACATTTAATCTTTCTCTGCCTGGGCTTGAATTTTACCCATATATAGGAGACAGAGGCAGAGAACAACTTATTTATAGCCCACCCTCCCCTGGTTTCTTGCCCAGCTGGATAAATGGTAGAAGAAGCAGTCAGGTGACAGATAATCCATCCACAGGTAATCAGGATCCAGCTGCTCTCCCTGCAGCATGAGCCAGGGCTGAGAAGTTCCTGACTCATGCCTACCACATTCCCAACTTGTAGTTTGATTAAAATCAGACAACTCATAAAGGTTGCTGGAGCTCATGTGCCTCCTGGCCCCTTAAGACACTCTGCACCTTTCCTCCAAGTCCCCCAGCAGCAGGCAGAGGGAAGAAAGATGGGCATGACGGCGTTTCTGCGCATTTCCATCCAGACCACTGCTCTTCTCTGCCTTCACTTCATCCGGAACCCTCCTCTGCGCTACCTGGCTATTAAGCGTTCACTGTTTAGAGACTCGCAAAAGTACTATCGCCAGTGGAACAGGACTTTTTATTAATTCTTCACATTCTCTGAGCAGTTTAGGCCACCTACAGAGGAAGGTCTGAGGTTTCTCTTGTCAATTCCCTAAAAATAGAAAAAAATAATCATTGAAATCCAAAAGGGAGAAATAAAAATTAAATTAAAGAAGAAAATTCCTGACTTGGAAGAGACTACCTATGTGACCAGAATTAAAATGGGATGCAGGGAATTCAGGAATGAATTCCCACCACATTATCCCGAATCTCAGTCTCCATCCTAAATGGACTCCCACCAGGGGAGCTGTGATACGAGTATGTAAGGCTTTGAAATACTGGATCTGAGTTCAAATCATAGCTCTGCCTTTCAGTACCTGTATCCTGTCATCTTTATGAGCAACAAGATTTGTCACCTATAAAATAGGAAAATAAATATTTTCTTCATAACATTTTCATGAAAATTGATTGAACTAAATAGTGACAGTACCTATTGTAAATGTGACAGAGTGGAAAGTTTAAAATAGGAGCTATAAAATACCTAGCTCACAAGGCGATTGGTCGAATCTCTCTCCCTCAGTAATGAGTGTCATACACACCTGCCTCATCAGGATGGAGAGAAGAGGCGAGGGGGATTCCGCTAGCAGTCCTGGTATATTAAAGAGCTTGGACAAGTGTTATGTTAGTGATTGCTTTCTGTAGCCTGATAAATTTGCAGACCACATCAAAGTTCTACCTGTCTCAGAACATGCACATTTGTCAAAAACATTGACCTGCAAGAGTTTCCATATAGATGCTGCCTGAAGCAATGTATAACAGTTAGTGAAAACAACAGACCAACCAAAAGCTTTAGTATAATTTAGACAATGAGCTCTTCACAGGGGCTTGGGGAAGCTGTGATGTTCCTGAAAGTCTAGAAGACCACAGCTATACACAGTGCTGTGTGTGTGCTCAGGGATGACCTGAAAAGTCCCTGGCTGAACTTGAGGTTCCATGCAGGCAAGAAATAAGTGGAAACAATCCAAGTATCATCAATTGATGAACGGATAAACAAATGTGTCACAGTCATACGATGGATGGAGTATTCTTTATTCTCAAAAGGAACAAAGTACTGATGCATACTACAACACAGCTGGATGAGCTTGAAAATTTACACTAATTGAAAGATACTTGGTGTATGACCATTCATATGAAATATCCAGAATGAGCAAATACATGGAGACAGAAAGGTGATTTTCCAAAAACTGGGGGAGGAGGCCATGAGCAGTGACTGCTAAAGGATATGAGGTTTCTTCTTTGTCCAAGAAGTTGTCCTTGTTTCTGCCTTCTTTTTAAGAAAGCTTGTGTCACATTGCATCTGCACAAACCTTCCCTCGACTCCTCCATGCCTGCCTAACACATTCCACACTCTAAAAGGCTCAAAGCCTTCATGAGTTGACTTTGGGAATGATAAAAAACGTTCTGGAATAGGACAACAGTAATGGTTGCACAACATTGTGAACAGACTGAAAGTCATCAAATTGTATACTCAAAAAATGGTCCATTTTATGTCACGGGAATTATATCTCAATAGGTGTTTTCTGCTTTTTTTCCTCATTTTTATTTGTGCATCATTGTTGTACACATTAATGGGATTTGTTGTTACATATTCATACATGCACACAATATGACAATGTGATTTGGCCGGTGTCACTCCCCAGCATCAAATGTTCTTGAAATGTGGAGGTGAGGGAGGTTGACGGATTTCTCCTCCTCTCTAACTTGCTCTTCATTTAGGCCTCTCTGAAGCAGACGCGTTCTTCTTTGTCTGTTTTTCCTACCAGGCAATCTCCTCTCCATAGACTCAATTCTCGACAAGCTCCAGTAGCATTATGTCATCTCCTTGTCGGATTAGAAGTAGGTCTCCCATGCTTACTACTCTCCGGGTGCCCTAAGTTCTTTGTTTCCTTAACCCTATAGACCCACTGAAGTAGTCCCTTCATTAAAGTCACAAACCACCTCAGCAAGTGCTGTTTCCTGGCCCTGATGGATAGGGAAGCCACGTGCTGTGAAGGCTGATGCTCGGGAATGAGCTCTCAGGGAGGATGGATATGTGGCAATAGGATTCTCAGGAGTATTGGTGCTTTCTGACATCCCCAACCCCACTGTCATCCACTCTACCCTCAGGAAATATCACCTCCCACCTTGGCTTCAGCTAGCACTTCAGTACCTACGACATCTCCTCCCAAGATTTCTGTCTCTAAATAGATTCCTGAGTTCTGTACAAATCTTTCCAATGATGTGACCATGGTTTCCTCATGAATGTCTAGAAAATAACTCAGGAGGGACATTTTTCTCTATTTTAATGAATGGCACCTCTGTTCATCTGTTTACTCAAAATAGACACCTCAACATTATCTTCAAGTTCCCCCTCTCACTATCCAAATCAATTTCTACCTATATTTCAGAGATATTTGTGAAGCGTAGGAATTTCAGTTCCCCTGCTCTTATCCTTATGTGCAGACTTCAAAAATCCTCTTTTCTATAGTGTCTTCTTTGTCTGAGACTTTCTCCATGTTTCTGCCATCTTTTTATTTTAAGTTTTATTGAGGAGTTGTATTGTTGTACAATCATAGACGTATATGTAGTAACAACATGATATGCCCCATCCTAATCCAGAATCACTCCCCGACTTCACCCACACCTGTCTCTTGAATCTTCTGTACTTCCCCCCCCATAACATAAGATTGTGCATTTCCAGAATTAAATGATTGCATAAGTATTATTTGGCTTCTCAGGGGAATAAAGAGTAAGCTACATTATTGATCCCACCCCAAACCCTCCCGATCATTCCTCCCTCCCAACACACTCCATATCTATGGTTCCCCTAGATTATGTATTGCTTCAACTTTGGTGAGTCTAGTACATGAGCTTGACCTTTGACCCAAGCTTGGGTTTTGCTCTGTCCTCCACAAACGAAGGAAAACATTTGATCCTTGACTCTCTGGGTTTGGCTAATTTCACTCAGCTTAATTTCTTCCATAGCTATTCATTGACCTTCAAAGGCCACAATATCATTGTTTCTAATAGCTGAGTATAGAACTCTGCTGTACATGTATAGCACAGCTTTTGGATCTGTTCATCCGGTGACAGACATCAGGGTTGATTCTATAATTTATTTATTGTAAGTTGAGCTGCTATGAACATTGATTTTGCTGTGTCACTGCAATAATGTGCTGATTCTATTTCTTCTGGGAAAATACCCAGAAGAGGGATAGCCGGATTATATGGTGGGCTCATCCCTAATTTTTTGAGGAATCTCCACACTGCTTTCCAGAGTGGCTGTTTCAGTCTGCAGTTCCACCAACAGTGTGCTACTGTCCTATCTCCTCACAATCCCTCCAGCCTCTGTTATTGTTTGTATTCTTCATCTTTGCCAGTCTGACTGTAGTGAGGTGAAATCTTAATGTATTTTTGATTTGCATTTCTCTGACTGCCAGTGATTTAGAACACTTTCTCATGTATTCATTGACCTGCTCAATTTCCTCTGTTGAGAAGTTTCTGTTTAGCTCTCTGACCCATTTATTGATTGGATTCTTTGTATTTTTGATATTGAGTTTTTTGAGTCCTTTGTAGATCTTGGATATTAATCTTCTGTAGGAGGAATCACAAGCCATGATCATTCTCCCAGATCTGTCATCTTTTTAAGATGTCAATTTGGTGGCATTGCTCCTCTGCATAAATCTCTCTGTGACTCCTCCCTTCCTGTAGAACACATCCCAACCTCTCTGGTGAGGCATTCAAAGCCTGCTCAAGCGGACAGCAGCTTGTCTTCCTAGCTCTTTGCTCCCCTTCACACATGGTGCATGCAGTTCTCCATTCCTAAACAGCTTCTTCTCTTTCCTACCTTCCTTTTGTGCATACCTCACCCTCTGAGTATAAAAGCTCCAATGTTGCTTGTTAATCTGATGAACAGTTCACCCATGGGGTCTAAAATAATTCATTTCTTCATTCAACAGATCATTATTGAAAATACAAAATCAGTCAAGCAATGTGTTGGGTGTGAAATGGTGATCAAAACAGACCTGGTCCCTGCTCCCACAGGATGTGATATATATATTGGGAAAATGAATATTAACTTACTCATCTCCTAAATCGCTCCATAGCCATAATTGTGAATAAGTGTCATGAAGAAAAATTATAAGGAGCTATATCAGGTTCTCTCTGGAGCCCACAGCCAGGCGAGGCTACTTCCTCTCTGGGCTCCCACAGCACGGTATTTAATTAATGTTCTATCATGTGGGTCCCAGTAGAAGTCCAAGCAGATCTTCTAGGTCATATCTTAATCTTCAGAGTCAGGCAACACAGGTGAATAGGAAAAGCACAGGGGATGACTAAATAGACAATAAATAAAATTAACAGTTTTAGACAAAAGGCTGGCTCCTTTGTTATCCAGAAAATACTGACAGCAATAATCCTACGAGTTTTCACTGATTCCAAAGGTTTCTTCACTCTCATACAAATCTTCACAGTTTCTGCAAGGAAATATATCTCACAAGAAATTGCACTAATGGATTTTTTGTTCGTTGACTCATTACTATGCCTGTTCCCACAGTGTCTTCACTTTCATCGAAGTGAAACACGTACAATGAAGTGTGGCATCCATAAGTCTGGAAGGGCTGTGGTGAGCATCTGTGGGGTGCTTGTCTATGCCTTCTGCCTTCATCAGTGCAGATCACTCTACGTGTCATTTTTGGGCTAATTCCTACCTTTTTCATCTACTTTTAACATTTTTCCCTTTGTGTGTTTGGATTAATTTTCATCTGAACCATTGGGATCCAAGTTGTAAACATCATAGCACTTCATTTCTCAATATTTCATAATTACCTTCTATGAATAAGGACATTTTTCTATATCTCCGCAATATCATAATCACTCAAAAATTGATCTAATATTATTTAGTATCCAATAAATATGAAGCTTTCCTCGTTTATCACAAAATGTCTTTTACAACTTTTCAAAAAATTAAATATCAGATTTAACACAGATTACAGTTACTCGTTATGTCTCTTTCTTCTTCCTTAACAATTTCCTGACATTTTTCTTTCTTTAGCATGAAAGTTTTGTAATATCTAGGCCAGTCCCACAAATTTTGAGTTTTCTGATTATTATCTTATATAAATTTATTTTTGTTGACAAATAAACATTATACATATTGATCACGTATAGCGTATTGTTTTGAAATATGTATGCATTGTGGAATGGCTAAATTGAGCTAAATAACAAATGCATGACCTCTCTTACATATCTTTTTTAGGGTGAGAACACTTCAGATCTACTCTCAGAAATTTTGAAGAATATGATACATTGTTATCTAGTACATTCACCTTGCTGTGCAATAGAGCTCTTGAAACTATTCCTCCTATCTAATCAAAATTTTGTATTTCTTGATCTACGTCCCCCAACCCCCTTCAGGCTCTGGTATCAGACATTCTACTTTCTACTTTTCTGAGCCCAGCTTTTATAATTCCACATGGAAAGGCTGTTATTGAGCAGGTCTTTCTGTGTCTGGGTTATTTCAGTTGACATGATGCCTTCCAGGTTCAATCAGGTTGTTAGGAATGACAGGATTTCCTGTTTTTAAGGCTGAATAATATTCCATTATGTATATAATTCCAGATTTCCTTTATCCATTCATCTGTTGATGGACATTGGGGTTCTTTCCATTTGGGGGTACTG